>SJYV01056328.1:1401823-1420599 GCA_006410875.1 Neotragus pygmaeus
GCGGCGGCGCGCGCCCGACTCCGCCCCCCGCCCCTGCCCCGCGGCCGCCGCGGCCTCGCGCTCGCCCTCCGGCCGCGCGGCGCTCCCTCGGCTCTCCTCCCTTCGCCTCGCGGGGCGGGACTTCGGCGGCGCGTCGGGCTCGCGTGTGCGGGCTCGGCGGCGGCGGGGCCTCTGCCTCTGCTCCCCCCGCGGTGCCTGGGTAGGGCTCGCGGGTATTTGCAGAGGACTGAGTCCTTCGCCCTTGAGGGAGTTCTAAGTTATTTGGCTCTGCACGCTTGCCATTAAATTGGTAAAATCGAGTCTTTTTTAAGTTTCCACGTGTCCGGATAGAAAACTTCCAGTGAAAAGAAGGGGTTCTAGAAAAGGGTCTTTTCTGCTCTTTAACACTGCTCTGAACGAGAACCAGGAAAAATAAGGCAGAAAAGGCTTGTCTGCGTGTGTAAATCTGTTTTGATTTTATTTTGTAAGTAGTGCTTTCCTGTCCTTATTACCTTGTCCACGGGCTATCTTGTTAAATTTCGGTTGAAATAGTAAATAGGTTGAGACTAATCCTGCCACAACGGGTTAACCTAGTACGTGGATAATTAAAATGTTAGAATCCTTTTCCCCACAATTGCTCCCACTCTGTTTAATACATATTCTCCGAATTGGATGAAGTGTCGAAATCTGAACGTTGCACGTTTAGGGTTGTTAAAATTCACGAGAACGAGTGAAGTAGGCAAAAAGACTGGGTTGAAGCAGGTCTGGTTGTACCTGCTGTGAAAGCTCCAGGTTTCTGTGGATCTGTGACCCAGGACGGGCCGTGGAGCGGAGGTCCCCTCAAAGTGTAATAACACTTGCTCACAGCGCTGCTGCTCTGGGTTTCTGAGGGCCTTGTGGACAGTTTCCCAGGAGCTGTATATTTAAATTAGACATATCTTAGTATTTAAGAGGCTATGCAAAGATACCTTCGGTATACCTGCTGGTAGTGCAGAATGATTGCACAGTGGTCATGTAGGAACTAGAAGCCGTACTTTTCCATGGTTAATAGTGGATTACGGAAGGCTGGGCTAGTTACTGATAAATTTGCTGAATTTAGAGCTTCCCCCCTTGGCTCAGCTGGTAAAGAATCCGCCTGCAATCGTAATGCAGGAGACCCAGGCTCGATCCCTGGGTGAGGAAGATTCCCCTGGAGAAAGAAATGGCAATCCACCCCAGTATTCTATGGGAAAACCCCAAGGACAGAAGAGCCTCGCAGGCTACAGTCCATGGGGTCGCAAAGAGTTGGACACGATTTAGTTATGTTTTAAACCACCACTTGCTGAATTCAGGATATCATTAGGTATTTAGTAAAGATAACATTAACCACATGAAGCTATATTTACTTTTTCTCACAGTATGGGCATGTTGGCTTTAAGTAATTTAGCAAACCAGGATATTTTACGTATTGTGCATTTGATCTTACCAAATTGCTAACTCACTTCTCCATACCCAAACGAACGCTTGATAATGTAGACTTTACTTGAAGTGGTATGTATCAAGTTAGCTTAAAAGTCATTCCTTCCTCTGCAAGTGTTTGCTCCAGGCTTGTACAGTTTCAGGGATATTTTAAAGTCCCCTTCTTTAAAGAGCTGTTTGGTATGTTGCAGTTCTCTGCCTAAGTGAAGACGCTCAGTCGTGTCCGACTCTTAGCAACCCCATAGACTGCAGCCTACCAGGCTCCTCCATCCATGGGATTTTCCAGGCCAAGAGTACTGGAGTGGGGTGTCATTGCCTTCTCCAGCATAAAGGTGGTTATAAACATTTGATGGCAGTAACATAGAACTGCTTGTTTTCTCTTACACGTTTTGTGGTAAACTAGTCCCCTTCCTTGTCCTTGTGGTTTGGAGTTATTACCGAAAAGAAGTGAAATAGTTGGTGATTAACTCTACATGTCCCACGTTCAAATTCTGCGTTCAGTTTCATCTTCAGAAATGAAATAGGATAACTGATAACAGATGAAGAAATCAAAGCACGTTAATTGTTAGGCTTAATTTCTGTGTGTGTTGACTGGTAGGCATTATGCACAGTGCTTTCATGTCCTTGATTACATCTGATCCTAGGCAAGAAAAATTTTAAAACAGTCCCTTGGTCTAAGCTCAAGTTTAGTTAACCTAAAGTGCTTTCTAAAAATAACAGTACACATAGGGTATATCAGGGCTCTGTTAATTGGTAGTACCTCTTGGCTAAAAAAAAGTAATGAGAAACAAAGCACTTGGATTTTATGGGCTGCTTTTGCTTGTATGCTATCTTCATTTAAATTTCCCACAGAGTAACTGAACTGTGTGGTTGGCATCTTTTGAATGGGATGGCAGAGGGGAGTCTAGTATTCCTGTAGTAGAGTAGTTTTAGCTCTGAAAGGGTCCCTAGAATTCTGCTTCCCCCACCTTCTTTTTAATTAATTGACATCATATGTGCCTGGTTCAGTGGCTTTGTACTTTGTTCACCAGGTTGTGGAATCATCACCACTGTCTAATTCTAGAACATTTTTATCACCCCAGAAAAACTGGCTATTATTTCCCTCTCCCCCTGCCGCCACCCAGCCATTAATCTGCTTTTTCCCTGGATTTACCTATTCTGGACGTTTCATTTACATGAAATCATACACTATATTGCCTTTTGTGTCTGGCTTAGTCTGTTTTCAAGATTCTTCCAAGTTGTAGAATGTACTTCGTTACTTTTTACAGCTGAATACTATGCCACAGAAGCTGCTCATTTTTGCAAATGAGAAAATTAAGGTCTAGTTAAGACTGAACATGTTTTAGCATTTAATCACAGTTTAACTGTGTTTTGAATATCCATAATTTGTTCTTGCATCTTTCCTAGCGTATAATTAATGAACATTTAATTATTGCTAAATTTAAGGGATGGTATTATGTATTTTTCCCCCTAGATGTTCATCACGACAGTTTAGGAGGGACATCCTATTTTGTAGAATTTATTAAAGACTAAACCACCTAACAAAATCACTGGGTTGAGTAGGAAAGCTAATAGTAAAAGCTGTGTATTTAAAACATTTTAAGTTTTGAGAGGAACCAAAATGGCTTTTGAATCTTGAGGTTTCAGGTAGTTAGAATATGTTACCTTCACTCAAGGCTGTAAGTATTTTAATTATCTTCTGTTAGAATATAGAAATGCTGGTGCTAGATTGAGTAAAACATCTAAGACCAGAAAACCATTGATATTAAAAGCAGCAAATTGAAAGAGAGTCAAAAAGTATTAAATTTTTTCTCAGTGTTATATATTCAGAAAGTTCAAGTTTGCCAAAAATTACTAGTCCTGACAATCCCACTATTTTTCCTTTTTTAACATGCTGTTTATCACTAAAGAAGAGGCTGTAAATGTAAACTCCCATGGAGCCAAGCCCAGAGAACCCGCCAAAGTAATCGTGTCACCCCCATGACCTACATAGGACAGCCTCACTCATAGATCCTGCTTTCTGACCTGCTGGCTCTGGAAGCCTGTCTTACTTACAAGCCTCTGTGCTGTCAGACTCTTGTCTTCTGGTTATTAACCTCCCTCCCACCCCTAGTCAACAACTGTCTCCCAATAGGAAAAGAAAAGTCCGTATTAGAAAGGTCAGGACTCCTGACCTACCTAAAACTAACATTTCAGGCTTTGGGAGAAAATAAAGAATAATTTAAAAAAAATACGCTATACTCCTGAGTGAATATTTACAAAAAGGCTATTTGTTTTGAAGTCTCCTTTAGTAAGATCAGTTTGTTTTAAGGCTGGGAAACGTAGGGCTCATAACAGGTTATTAGCAAAAGCAATTATTAAGAATGAACGTTTCTCAAGATCTACATTTGGTGACCAGTTTATAAACTGCCCTTACTACTTCCATAGGAAGAGCGTAAAAGTGAAAACTGGAATTTTAAAATCTGGAACATTTACTAATAAGTTGTATTCTACAGTATTAAGCATTCACTGTACTCAGTATTTTCAAGACCACTTGGATGTTGGGAAAAAAACAAGTATTTCTTAACTGTTGGCAGATGTTAGGGAGATGCAGGGAGGTCTTGGAAGATAGTTGACTATATTGTGTAAACTCGTGTCTTACTGTTGATGGTGAACAGGTCGGGAGAGGAGCTGTTTCTTAGTCTTAAGGATCTTGTGTTAGTAGGTCCCATTGTGTTTAACCTAGTGATTAATTATCAATAACAGCAAGCCCATTGGTTTTTGAGAATCTTGTTAGTAGTAGCATCAAATTTCCCTTTAGAGGGCAGTGTTCAGAGATCTGACCTTGGCATGTCTCAGCTTCTGCCCTTGGGGTCTTTGTAAAATGCCCTGTTGGGATAGGAGGACCCCTGAAGGCATTTTTCATTTCCTTTACTGCAAAGACATTCTACCTCATGAATTCCTTTGTGAGGAAAGGAAGCAATATACTCAATTTCTTAAAGCAAAACGACCCAATTTTAACAGGACACGGTGAGATTATGGGAACTCTGTAGGGCAAAGTTTTTGTTAACTATTCAGTTACTTTGTCTTACACTGTGGTTTCAGATAGAATTAAACATTAAGCACATTAAGCTAATGTAAATGGTTGTGATGGATTCTTCTTTATTGTGTAAATTATTCCCCTTGAGTGTAAGAACTGAGGGGCGGGGAGAGAGAGGCAGTGTTTTGTGGAAGCTGTTGTGTTGTGCGGTGGACCTGTCTCCTCTTCAGGGAGAGCCACAAGCTCCTGGTAGAATTTCTAGTACCTCACAGAGCGTCACACACTCCGCAGACACTCCACAGGGTTACAGTTCTCAGCTCAGCCCTCTTCTGTCCCCTTTCTTCTCGCTTCTAAGTGTCACCAAAAAACTGAAGGAGGGACACTGCTGCCACAACTCCGAATTGACAGTTGGTTTTGAATTTTACATTTTTTCGGTATCTCACTTGTAATTTGTAGTGTTACATGTGATTCTTAGACTGGATACGTTTTTATAGACTTGACAAGGACCAAATACAGACCTATGGATTTCACTTCGGGGAATCTGATGGGGTCACACATTATTCCTTTCTGAATTTTATTTCTAAGATTTAAATTATATGAATTCACTCCCTTGCCTAAAAGTTCTACAAATATAGCAGGTGTGGATATACTTAATGCCACTGAACTGTAAATTTAAAAATGATTTTTAGACTGGTAAACTTAACGTTTTATATCTACACACACATCCCAGAGGCACACTATTGCATTCAGTAAAATCCAGACTTCTCATAACCTGCCAGGCCACAGATGACTTGGCCCCTGCTTTCCTTCCAGACTTCCTTCTTATCCCTCTGCTCCCATTATGCGCCACCCTTACCAAGTTTCTTGACCTTGTTGCTTCGCACTTGTCTCTGGAAGCAGCACCTCTGTGTCCCGTGCTCTGATCCCAGATGTCCACAAGTCTCAGCTCTGAGAGGCCTGCCCTTTCATCCTTTCAAGTTAGCGCTTATGACTCTTATCTCCTAACCCTTTTTTATTTTCTTTGTAGCACCGTCTGAAGCTGTCTTGCGTTTATCTTTCAGCTTGCTGCTCGTCTGTCTGCTTTCTGTAGAGTGGTAAGGCTCGGGCTGAAAGCCTGCAGATAGTCCAGGGGTGCACATAGAGGAGCCTCAGGAAAGAACTGCGTGAGTGCTTGCAAGATGTGCTGGCAGGCTGGTTCCTGGCCTGGAACCCGCAGTGCCACTCTCCTCTTATTGCTGCTTTGAGAAAAGGAGTAGTTAAGGGTGAGGCGAGGGTAAAGAAGCATTTATTACAGCCATTGGAGAAGGCAGTGGCAGCCCACTCCAGTATTCTTGCCTGGAAAATCCAATGGACGGAGGAGCATGGTGGGCTACAGTGCACGGAGTTGCAAAGGGTGAGAAAAAGCATGGATGTTAATCAATTCTAGGTTGACATCCTGGATCTATNAGCCATTGGAGAAGGCAGTGGCAGCCCACTCCAGTATTCTTGCCTGGAAAATCCAATGGACGGAGGAGCATGGTGGGCTACAGTGCACGGAGTTGCAAAGGGTGAGAAAAAGCATGGATGTTAATCAATTCTAGGTTGACATCCTGGATCTATCACTTAATTGTGCTTCTTTGAATATATTCCTTTGCGTTTCTTTTTTCCCCTTCTTTTCCTTTGTTTTTTTTTTTTTTTTTTTGGCCATGCAGTGTGGCAGCATGTGGGGGTCTTTGTCCCCCCACCAGGAATCGAACCTTTGTCCCTGGTAGTGGGTAGTGGCAGGGCCAGAGCCTTCACCCCTGGACACTTGGGAAGTCCTACCACTTAGCGTTTCTGAGGCTTGAGTTCTTCGGCCAGAAACAAGAGGTTAATACAAAGGTTTTGTTTGAATTAATGTGACAGTTACTGACATGAAATAGGTCCTCACTAAATGCTAGTGTCCCTACTTGAGGCCTGTGTTAGTGGAGAAATGTGGAAAACAGACTGTCTGATTTTTGCTTGTTGCTTAGCAGTGAATCTCAGTTGTTTAGCTATTTGGAGCTTCCCAGGTGGCGGTAGTGGTAAAGAACCCACTTGCCAGTGTAGGAGACATAAGAGACCCAAGTTCGATCCCTGGGTCGGGAAGATCCCCTGGAAGAGGGTGTGGCAACCCACTCCAGTATTCTTGCCTGGAGACTTCCCATGGATGGAAGTGCCTGCCAGGCTACAGTTGATAGGGTCATAAAGAGTCAGACATGAGTGAAGCTCCTTAGCATGACACACACATGCATTTTGGTGGAGTTTGGGTCGGTGGCAGTGGTGAGTAAATAATGGCCAAAAGTTATCTGGAACGGTCAAACCAAAGTGAATGGCCTAAGATGGAAGATGTGGAGAGACAAAATCTGGCCCAGGTGACCCACAAATAAATAAGTAGAGAAATAGGTAAATATATGAAATGGATGAGAACAGAAAATCAGGATCACAGAAAAAAAGGAAATATTAGTGTCAACCTTAATGAGCTTCCTGGCAGTCACGATAGAAAAGGAAACCATACTGCTGACAGTTGATCCTAAGACAGGATAGACTTCTAGGGGAATCAAGCTTTTCTTTGTCAAGACTGAGTTCTAAGATAAGCTATTTTCTATATGAAGGGAGCCATGAGTGATAGCAGTGCACCGATTCCAACTAGTATAGTGTCAGAGTTCACATAATGTCTTTGAAAGGCCAGAAGACTTAAATTTAACCAATGTAATTGAAGGTGATTCTTTACTTGCTTACTCAACATTCTTTAAAAACTGTTAAGCCATAAGACCTATGCTTCCCCTTAGGCCCAAGAGGGAGGTCAAGGGGGAATAAAGGTTTGTTCTTGGAATAAAGGTACACACCTCTTTGCAGACACACTGGTTGCCATTTAATGTGTTACCTTGTTTTAGCAGAAGCCTGGCGTGCTGCAGTCCGTGGGGTCGCGAAGAGTCAGACACGACTTGGCGACTGAACTACAACATAAGACAGGTGGTCTATCTTTTAATAAATTAAGGAAGCCAAACACGGGTCAGTAATAGGAGTGAGAGGCCTCTTAAAGAAAAGAGATCTTGACGTGGGCTTTGGAAAGCCCAGATCGGGGATGAGAGGTGGGCAAGAAAGAAGAGGAAAGTTTTGTTATCAGACATTAACTGCAAGCAAAGCAGCTTGGTTGAAGCATGGAGGGCACGTGAAGCTCCACGTCTGATTCTGTTTTCTGGGCCTGTGGCATGGTTTAGCTCCTTAGTCATTTCTTTTTGACTAAATGTTTTGAGTCTGTCTCTCAAACTAGGCTGAGTGTGGCTGTTGCTTTGGTAACTTAGAAGCTAAACACTGCCTTTACAATGTGAAAGAAGAGCTGTTTTTGCTGAAATAACTCAAGGTGTGCCACCCCATTCATGGATGGTGTTGGCTTTTCCACACCTTCCATCTTAAGCCATGTAGCTTTGATCATATGCCTCTGGCAGGAGTATTAGTGAGTACAAGAATCATTTAACGCGAAATTTTGTCTGGCATTTCCCAATACAACATTTCCCCCTGCCACCTTACTTCTTTGAATCGGTGACTTGTTTTCTCAGCTTTTTTCCAAACAAGAATAATGAGACTTGGTTTTCATTTTAATTNCTCAAGGTGTGTCACCCCATTGGTGGATGATATTGGCTAAGTTTGGCTTTTCCACACCTTCCGTCTTAAGCCATTTAGCTTTGATCATTTGCCTCTGGCAGGAGTATTAGTGAGTACAAGAATCATCTAATGCGAAAATTTGTCTGGAAGTTCCCAATACAACATTTCCCCTGCCACCTTACTTCTTTGAATCAGTGACTTGTTTTCTCAGCTTTTTTCCAAACAAGAATAATGAGACTTGGTTTTCATTTTAATTCGCAGTGTTGTGTTAGAGTCAGGTGTATAGAAACTGATTTTGATGATACTTCTGTTGTGGATTAATCCTGTCTCCTGAAACAATGAGATAATTAACTGAGTGCTGCCCTCAAGGAAGAGTCCAGAGAAGAATAAATATATACAGTTTTTAAAGCAGATTTAGATACTTTAGGGGCTTCCCTGGTGGCTCAGTGGGTAAAGCGTCTGCCTACAATGCAGGAGACTCGGCTTTGATCCCTGGGTCGGGAAGATCCCTTGGAGAAGGAAATGGCAACCCACTCCAGTACTCTTGCATGGAAAATCCCATGGACTGAGAAGCCTGGTAGGCTACAGTCCATGGGGTTGCAAAGAGTCGGACACAACTGAGAGACTTTCCCTTTTCCCTTTCCCAAAATAAAGTCTGACACTGTTTCCACTGTTTCCCCATCTGTTTCCCATGAAGTGATACGACCAGATGCCATGATCTTCGTTTTCTGAATGTTGAGCTTTAAGCCAACTTTTTCACTCTCCTCTTTCACTTTCATCATGATATAACAAATACTATCAATTATCCATTTTGTGCTAAAAACTTACAGTTGCAAGAGAGAAATGGTAACTTAAACAGGGTACCTGCCTTCCCAGAGCTTATAGTCTTGTGGGTGCTCATAGTCTTTGTGCATATTTAAACACTAGCATGTATAAAAGATAAATATATAATTGAAACAATGTTTTTTCTTTTTACTATTTTCAAGAATTGTACTTGTGCAGCCCATTTCTTCCACTGTCATGAGCTATAAATACTGGTGTAGCAATAAGCATCTTACACATATTAATTCGTTTAATCCCCATACCACTCTGTCTAGGTGTCTCCGTTTTACCAATGAAAGCAGTTGGGCATAGAAAAAATGGTTGTAATTTACCCAGAGTAAAACAACTTCTAAGTTGGGGAGCTGGGAACCGAACGCTCACAGTGTCGACCCAGTCTATAGTCTTCATCATGACTACATATATTGCAGTGATGCAATTGCTTGTGCTAAACTTTCTATAAATCTCTGTCCAGAGCATTAGTGTCAATACTTATACTTCTCCCTTTCATTGGGTCATAATGTCCCTGTGGGCCATGTCATCGATATTTTCCAGTGTGCTCTGCATACAACGAAGCTTTGGAATGTGTTATTGATAACTGACCTCACCAGTCATGCAGAGAAGTTCATCTGGGTGCATAAATGATGTTGGCCAACTTCCTTCAATGCAGTTTTAATTTTGCTTTAATCCCGAGACTTATTTTCAGGTGACTTCAGTTAACATGTTTTTAAATAAGAATAAACCCTGGCAAAGTAAGGAGGGCCCAAGGTTATCACTCACAGGCCAGAAAATTCCAGGCATTTGGGATACAGTGATCCTTGAGGGAGGCTGGCAGGACACTTGGAGACCCAACAGCATCTCTTAGAGGAGGCTGTCCTTGGAACAACTCTCCTCTGCCTGATTTTTCTCCATAGTTCAATTCTCTCTCCATGTTTATTCTTTTTATTCCCGTTCACATTAATTCTTGATAGCACACCTTCTTACTACAGTCTGCTTCCACTGTTTCATGACATCTACTGTATGTTTATTTCCATAGTGCTCTGTGTTTGCTAACATAGTTGCCAGCCTCAGATTTATATTCCCTGTGAGAGAGTATCCAGTGGGACCTAGTTTAAGGCACCTAGTTAGGGCAGATGTTCAGTGTTGGTCCTGCATGAGCTGATGGCCAGTCTGGAGCCAGTTGCCCTTGACTCAGGAACTGACTTTTGCCTACTAATTTACGGTCAGGTTGTAATGATACCTAGCGTTTGATATATAAGAAGCTTTCGGCAGGAAGTTCTGGGCATATCAGGCACTCTAAGAATCTGAGAAGGGTATAGTGAAACTGTCAGACAAGTTGCATAGCTTTCTCAGTATAAAAATATTATTGATTTATTTCTACATTAAATGCCTATGTGACCCAAGTCAGTAATTTGTGAGGCGGGTGGGCTGGGGAACAGAGAAAGAATCTGTTTGTTAGAATAGAAAGAGAATGAGGGGCTAAGGATCATGAAATTGTTAGGGTATTATGAATATTAAAATTTAAAGAAATTATAAAAATAGAGTTGTTAATTTTGTGGTTAATTGTGAAGTTGTTGATAGCGAAGTGATGGGGAAGAAAGGAACCTCAAGAGATTACCTAGATCATTTTCCTACTATACAGATTGAAAGAGGCAGTTGTCAACCATTTAAACATTTGTGTCTAAACTAAACTCCCTAAAATCTGTAGGGTAACATACTTCTGAGAAAGTACTAAAGCTAAAAACCTTTCCTCTTTTCCCCATCGTCTCTGTCCGTTACTCTGCTTTATTTTCCTTCTTAGCTTCTATTACTTTCTATATACAGGTATTTATGTCTTTATTTGTTTGTTGTCTCCCTGTCAGAATATAAACTTCATGGAGCAGCTTGATCTCTTTCTTCCTCTGTAATATCCCTTATGCTTAGAAAGTGCCTGGTCTGTGGTAGGTGCTTATAAATATTTGTTGAGTAAATGAAACAGTTAATATATGTATTGAAAAGTGTCTGGATGAATAGATACCAAATTGCTAACAATACCCATCTCTGGGGAATACAGTTAGCAAAGCTGGGAGAGAAGTGAAGGAGGAAAGAGGTAGAATGATGGTCTTTTATAAACCTCAATATTGTTTACATTTTGCATTACTGAACAAAATTATGTTTGACTTGATTTACATTCAATATTTTAGGAATGCATCTATTATACAAGCAAGTGAAGGCATATGTAGATATTATGTTATAATGCAAACATATGTTTATGAATGTCGTATAGCCTTTTTCAATGAATATGTCCAATGTTCTGTACTGAGGTGGTAAGTTCCTTTTCAAGGAGGGCTCATAGTTTTAAAATTTTTATTTTTAGTATTTCATATGTGGTAAGATATTATTATGTAACTATTGACCAAACCTCTGGGGTAACACAGGACAACATTAATACCAATTTTTAAAGTAAAAGTCTCTTACAAATGTTTAGAAACTGCTTTTCCCCAGTATTTAGCAAAATAATAGGATTTCTGGTAAGAATACTTGCAATCAGTTAAGAAGCAATTGATCATAAACACTAAACAGAATCATTTTGTAAGGATAAAAATTATGCCAATACACGTAATAACTTTTTAAAAAAGACTATAAAATTGCAAAATTAAAGATGAAGAGTATATTAGTTAAGATCCAGTCAGGAAAACAGAATTTAAGCCACATTTATTTCAGTAAACACATTTATCATGGGGAAATAATTACAAAAGGTGTTAGCAGTGCTTAAAAGTCAGACAAGGAAGGAAGGCAACCAGAGGTTAGCAATTGCAAGAATCCTGTCAGCTTTAAAGCTGGAGGAACCAAGACAGAAAACAGCGTCATCTGGGCCTGAGGCCAGCACCACTTGGGTAGAAACTGGTGCTCAGAGGCAAAGGGTGGGGCTATCCATCAGGGACTAGAGCCACAAAGGGAAGAGACTCTCTGGTCTAGGGTACCCCAAAGAGAAAGAGAAGAATACTACGGCTTCTCTCTCCCAACCCTCAATCTCCCACTAGTGCCTCCCATTGGCCAAACCTAACAGGAAGTCTTTCTGAGTGGGGTCCTGGGAAATGTAGTTTATAGAGTTTGTCCTTTGAAATACAGTGCCGATTAGGAAAAATCAGCAATGGTTCTGAGAACAAACAAACAAATGACCTGAATAAATGGTATAATAAAAGAAAAAAAATATTCTATTCATACAATAGTCAAGTTTTATATGAAATATTTTTAGACATATTTAGTTATGTGAATTACTTTATATAATATTTATTCAGATATATTTGGGTAAGAATATCAGTGTGGATTGAAGAATAGGATTAATTATTTCTTACTTGATATTAGGAATTTTTATCATTATACTAAAATTTTTCAATGTTTAAAAAAGCTTTTTTTTTTTTTTTTCTGATTTGTCTCTAAATGGCAAACTAAGAGACTTGGAGGATATATTTAAAAGCGTTTCTCATGAAAAACCTTTTCCCTACCAATAAATTAAAAGCCAAATTAGACATAACTTCCATTATATTTTCTTTTTTTAACTTTGGCTTTTGAAATATTGGAGACATTTCAATGTGCTATGTAGGCATTTAAATTAAGTGAATGCACCTTATGGATCTTTTGAGGATCATCTTGAGGTGAATTTGCAGAATTATTATCATTTATTGCTTTTCATCAACTATTTAATTGAGAAGATTCTCCCAGTGATTTATACCATCATAAAATACTTGGTCTTATTTCTATTAATTATGATTTGGAAGATGTAGTAAATATAATGTTAATGAATGTGTTGAATGATGTTGGATTAATTGGAATGACAAAAACCGCCTTAAGCAAAGAATGATAGTTTGAGACTGTTGGCAAATTCAAAGATAAAACTGTATTTACTTTGTTTCCTGCCTCATCCTTAGAAATCTGACTTGTCCAGAGCAAGAAGTTAGGTCAAATTTACAGGTTCAGAGCAAGAAGTTACGTTCAATCTTCAATTATCATTCCTGGTATTCAGAAAAAAATTCCTTTTTTTAAATTGTGGAAATTAGAAACAGAACAGAAACTCCAAGTGCGATTCACCCAGCTCTGACGATTGTTAACTCATGACCAGTTTTGGTCTATATATTCCCTTTCCTCTCAACTTAAATGGCATTAGATTATTTTAAAGATAACTCCAGACATAATATCACTTCATCTCTGGTTTTAATGAGTCTTTTCTTGGGGGTGGGGGTTGGTTGGCTGTGGCTTTCTATTTAGTACTGTAGTAGGAGTGTGTATTAGTCGCTTAGTCCTGTCCAACTCTTTGCAGCCCCATGGACTGTAGCCCACCAGGCTCTTCTGTCCATGGAATTCTCCAGGCAAGAATACTAGAGTGGGTTGCCATTCCCTTCTCCAGAAGATCTTCCCAACCCAGGGGTCGAAGCCGGGTATTCCCACATTGCAGACAGATTCTTTACTAGCTGAGCCACCAGGGAAGGAGCATAAACATATGATTCAAATTTCCCAAGAATGCCTGTTATTGGTGTGCCATGGTGTTGGAAGTTGTCCCTTCCTTACAGGAAGACTCATGTTAACCCAGGTTTTAAGATTGATATATGTTTTAGAAAGTCAAACCACCCATTCATTATGAGAAAGTTTGGCATTAAGAACCTGAATAGTGATTCCTTATTTCCTTGTTGTGATCAAGCCTTAAGGAAAGTCAAGTATTACTTCATCAAAAATTTTTTTGTGTGGGGCAGAATCTGAAACGTAGGAGTTGGAGAAATTGGATCACTAGCAGCATCAGGGTAAGTTAGCCTGAAACATTCAAGCTATAATAGGAGTGACTTTGTGAATGGGACCGGAAGTAGTCTGTGGCCACACATTTTGCATCCAACTCCACCATAAGGATGGATTTTCAGTGGGACTAGAAATGCTCACACTCAAAATCTGATGGTGGAGAATACCTGTCCCAGATTGCTTGGATGGACTCTGCCACTGTTGCTCTCTGGGACTCTTCCTTTACTAGACTTCCGTGCAATGAACCCCTTTTCAGACAGACTAATCTTTCCTAGAGCAATTCTCTCTTTTATTTAGGTGACTGCATAACTCTGCCCTCGTTCTTCACTTGTTTTTTTTTTTTTTTTTCCCATAACTTTAAAGGTCTAGAAGGCACTTTTCTATAGAACCCCAAGTGACTCTAAACCTCTCCCCTCAACCTTCTCCTCTGTAGTGAGAGCAGGACTGGTCTTATAAAGAGGGCTGATGACAATCAGATGTGGTATAGGGGTTCCTGAACATCCTCCAATGCAACTTAGCCTAAAAAGGAAAAAATAAACTTGCATCTCCTTTAACAAATACTCTACATTCAGTAATTTCTTTTGAGTTGAATGAAAATGATTCTGGAAGGGGTAACGCTACATTCCTCTCTTTGGGAGCAGATTTCACTGGGAGTGGAGGGTGGACTGCCCATCACAGTATTAATTGTCTGGGCAGATGGTGTGGGGCCTTAGGTCTCTGTTCCAGAGCCCACATTTTAGACTGTAGTTTCCTTGCATTGCCATGAAGTCATTGGACTGACTGAGGGAATCTGCATGTCAAGCACAGAGAATCCTCCTAAATAATGAGAAGGATAGTAGATGAGAGCAGGAGGAGCTTAACTGCATTCTGATTGCGAAGCCTAATAGTTCTCAAAATATCAAGGGAAATTATAATTTTGTTCTGTTATTGGATATAAATGTTTATATTTTTGACTACTCTCTTTAGTTTTCTGGTGGCAAGGGACTGACCCATGGAAGTGTTTATCCTTAGTGTCTCTGACTCATTAGGGGTCTTGTTAAAATGCAGATTCTGATTAAATAGATTTGGATCCAAGTGAACCCTAAGTTTCTGCATTTTTGACAAGATCCCAGCTGATGCTGTTGGTCTACATGAAACAGGGTGAGTAGAAAGGTGCTACAGTATTCCTGGAGGCCTGTTCCCACCCCCTCACTTAATTATCAGCCCAGTCTAAGCCCTTTCTTTCCCTGCCATTTGCTCTGTTTTACCTGCTTTCTGACTGCAGAATCAACCATGTCATGTGATGGAAACCTTTCTCAGTCCTGTGGGTTTGCATGGCTTTGGAAACATTCAGTCATTGGGAAGTGTTAAACAACAAGGAAAAATGAGTGGATGGAGAGGGTACTGTGTGAATGGAGGAGGAGAGAGAGTGGTGAGTGTGTGTGTGTGTGTGGTGGGTGGTGGGGTGGGGAGGAAAAGGATATAATAGGTCTCATTGGAATGTGGAAATGTGTGTATATAAAAGACCTGTTAACGCTTGTCTAAAATAGCATAACACCCCAGCATGGTTGGGCAAGTATAGCAGCAAGATGGAAAAAAAAATCTAGGGAATGTCCAAGAATATTTTGGAATGATACAACACTCATGGTTTCTTTTTTTCCTGTTGCAAGTTGGATATAGTTTTCTGCTGTTCAGAGTTTACTCCATTCCCTATTCTGTCCTGCAGAGATGAGGTGAAAGGCACTACAAAGGGAGAAATTTCTACTGTCTGTGGCCAAACAGTATTCAGGATGTCACTATTCTAGTTTCACCTAAATCTTCTTTCCAAAGTATTGTTATGTAATTTCTCTGCAAAAATCCCACTTAATGCCCCAACCTTCATGATTTTGTTCTTTTACTGTTTTTAAACCTTGTTTTTATAAAAATTATGTATCAGTGGTGGGGAATTATTTTATTTTCTTAAAAATAAAGTAGCACCAAATTTCCATTGTCAATTTTTTATTTTAACCATCCCTTCCCCAGGTCAGTTCTCTTCAGTGAGGAATTTTTTTTTTTTTTTTTTTACTATTACTTATTGGTTTTCTCTTACTTATCAAAGTGTCTCCTACAATACTTACTGTTACCAGGCTTTAGAGAATGAAGATATTTTAGAATAATGCAAATAATAAAAATCTCCAATGATCAAATGGCTGTAAAACACTTCAAAGAATTTTCCCTTGGAGAAGTTTTCTGAAGACCTGGTCTTTCACTAAGAGACTCAGAAAGTATTTGGTAGGCCTGTCTGTAAAGTTTCTGTGATTTTTTATTTTCCCCTCATGATGGGAAGAAAACCAAAATGCAATATGCAATAAAAACAACAACAACAAAAAGAAGATTGCTAGATGTATTGAGATAAAATTCCAACATTCAAATTCAGATTTTTTTACATAGCTCCATTTTTCTATCAGGTTTATATTTCACATCTATGTGTGCAGTACTGTAGTTTAGACATCTCTGTGGAAAATTTGTACTTGTTCAGAAAGAAACTAGCTTTCATGGAGATGTCACTGGGAAATGTTACTTTTTATTGCTTGGACTATTTAGGATTTTATATGTGTAAAGTGCTATACAATCCCCATCAGTGGTTATTCCTATAAATAATTTCATGACTTGGTTTATTATTGCTATATCCATTTTACAGATGGTAATACAGAGGAATAGATTACAGGAAAGCTGAAATTAGATCCTACAATCACAAAAGTTTCCTAGACTGTTGTTCAAACTGTAGACTGCAAATGTGTCTCCTTGTGTTAAATATCTGATTAAAAAAAATGAAATATGTGTGGACTTGGCATCTCTGGAGCTGTGTCTGGGTTTGTTAAATGAAAAATGAGGAGATGTGAGTCAATTACATAATATTATGGGGAGACAAATCCCTCTTAGTAAAGGGAACCGTGGGTCCCGTTGGCCCAATGGTCTTCCCTGGCAGGATGAAGTCTGCTGGAACATTGCTCAACTCAAGTTTGTTTTCATAAACATCACTATCCTATCCATCATGGTACCAGAAATAGCTGCCTTGCACATTCTTCTTGTAATTATAATTCCAGTCCTGAAAATGTGTCCCTTAGATTCTTAAAGGTCATTTTAAGAATACACTGCTGGGACCTTAGAGAACAAGGTTTGGACAAGAAACTCTGTCTCTAGAAAACATACACTGAATTGAGTGGAGGTATTTTAACCATCTTGTTCTGTTTGCCTCTGACTATGAACATTGGCTTTAGAAACTTTTTAGAAACTTTAGAAACTTAAAGTGAATGAGCTGGGGGGGATCAGTATGTATTCACATGCAGAAGGTGGTAGGGATACTTCATACCCTTGTATCAGACGGTGCAGTCCCAGAGGTTCCCAATAAGATTGGCCTTTCACTTCAATGGGGCTCTTGCCAGGCTCTCAGTTGATGGAGGGCCCTCAATTTTTCCTCTCTATGGGGAACAAGCCTCCCTGTGTCCAGCCTCATGAAATTCATTTTGCTCTTCTGACCACCAGAACTGTAAGATAATGATATCAAGTTTGTCCTAATTTATTACAATAGCAGCAGGAAACTAATACAAGCAATTTTGCCTTCATGGACTTTTTCCTCCTTTAAAAGAAATGTTAAAAATTATTTTATGATTTTGTTAATACAAAGATGAATATATTAATATTATAAATTGAAACATTCTTTGGCTTAACAGTTTCCTTTGTCTCCTGATTTTAAAAGAAATTGGAACATTTTCATAGGTACTTAAAAGTATTCTGGGCTCTGGGCCTAGGGCCAAGTGTGCCTATTGGACAGGTGGGCTCTCCCTGTAGGTGTGTGTACATGCTCAGTCATGTCTGATTTTGTGACCCCATGAACTGTAGCCCACCAGCCTCCTCTGTTGTAGAATTCTCCAGGCAAGAATACTGGATTGGGTAGCCATTCCCTTCTCCAGGGACTCTTCCTGATCCAGGGATCGAACCCAGGTGTCCTGCACTGCAGGCTGATTCTTTACAGTCTGAGCTATCAGGTATCTCTATCCAAATCTTTCCCATCGTTCACCATTCAGTACAGCCAAAGGTAAGGTGAGGTAAGGTGAAGTCGCTCAGTCGTGTCCGACTCTTTGCAACCCCATGGACTGTAACCTACTAGGCTTTTCCGTCCATGGGATTCTCCAGGCAAGAATACTGGAGTGGATTGCCATTCCCTTTTCCAGGGGATCTTCCCAACCCAGGGATCGAACCCGGGTCTCCTGCATTGGAGGCAGATGCTTTAACCTCTGAGCCACCAGGGAAGCCCTCATTACAGCCAAGTACATGCCAACTGAGGGATTTCAGAGATACTGGCTTCTTGCTCTGTTGTCTCACCTCTTTGCGTTTGGATGGGGGGATGTTTTCCACTAGTGAGGATACATATTTCAAGCAGGAGAATGTTATTCAAAGTGCCTCTCAAGTCCCATGACATCAGTATACACAATAAACACACAATACCCTCACTGTATATACAGTAAATACACAGTAAATACTGGTTGAGTGAACTGTGACAAGACTTTTCTTTGAGTCCTGTTTCCTGGAATATTTTGCCTGATCAATTTACCTTTCTTTACTTTTGTTGCAAATAAAAGAAGAGATTATGGTTAAAATTTGAAAACAGATGTGGATATCCTTTATGTTTAAATAGCATCCACTGTGTGCAAGACATTTTCACGTACATCATCATCTCTTTTGATGACCTGTAAAGAAATTTATGATTTTAGGACAAAAATATTTTATCATGAACTTATATAAAAATGTTGGACTTCCCTAGTGGTCCAGTGGTTAAGAATCTGCCTTGCAATGCAAGGGACACCAGTTCAATCCCTGGTCCAGGAAGATCCCACATGCCACAGGGCAACTGTGCCTGTACACCAGCACTCTGGAGCCCGCGAGCCACAGCTACTGAGCCTAAGTGCTGACATTATTGAAGTCAAAGTGCCTGGAGACCATGCTTAGCAACAGAAGAAGTCACTGCAACGAGAAGCCTGTGCACACAGCTAGAGAGTAGTGCCCGCTTGCCACAACTTGAGAAAGCCTGTGCATAGCGATGAAGACCCAGTGCAGGCAAAAAAAAAAAAAAAAAAAAAAACATTTAAAAAAGTTTTAATAGTGA
>SJYV01056328.1:1420667-1472607 GCA_006410875.1 Neotragus pygmaeus
CAAGGAAAAAAAAAAAAAAAAAAAAAAAAAAACATTTAAAAAAGTTTTAATAGTGACAGCAGTTTTAATTTTAGAGATAAGTTATTTGTCACTTATAATCCTAAGAAAGAATACTTAGATATCTGACTTTGGTCACTTTATAATTTGGCCTATGTGCTCACAGGAAAGCAAATATGCAGAACAGCATTTATACTCCTTAGTCGTATATATTGCTTTCCACACTTTGTGAAAAATGAGACATCACAAGCTGATGATGATAAACATTAATGCTGCGAATTGGATATGACAACCTACCTCATTAACTGTTTTTGCTTCTCTGACAATTAGAAGCCAGAAAGGCAGAATTTCTAGCTTAAAAGCAAAGTTAGATTGAGGGAAGTTCGGAGACAGCTGAGGGAATCTGCAGCTATAAGGCCTCAATGCTTATGGAGCTCACAGGGTAAATGTAGCCACATTCCTGAGTTATGATCCTAATTCAGGATCTGCAGAGTCTATGCTAATTTGTCACTGTTCTGGAAAAGGCTACATGGAAAAAGATTTGTTTCTAGAGATTATCAGGAAAGTAGCCAATTCAAACTGCTCAATGCTGAGACATCATTTCTGGCTGGTAGCAAGTTCTTTCTGTCATCGTGGGGCTGGCTTGAGAATGAAGAAGAATGTCTTCATATCGACTGTTTCCTTTTTTTTTTTTCAAGTTTCAGACTAATAATCTGTGTAAACCCCAACAGAAAACACCAACATGATTTTGTGCATTTAGAGGGGAAATATTTCCTGATTAAGTGGAAAATTGTGTGAACAGCTTCTGGAAGACCTTCATTCTAAGCAGCTTTATAGTGAAATACTTCATTGAGAAGTCTGGACCTTCTTTATTCAGTTTTCTGTAATCTACCTTCACTGAATAGAACTTGTACTGATCATTAGGACCCAGCTGGTTCCAGGGTTCTGGGTTATTCTTTTTGGCCCACCTGACATCGTGATTGAACAAGGCCAGGTGCAAGACATTCAGTGTTGCTCCAGTACCTCCTGCTCCAGTAAGTATGAAGGGGGATCAAGCTACGATGCTTCTTGGCCTGACTGATGATCTGCTGGGGCATGGTTGCGACAGAGGCCTCAAGTCCAAACAGAGAGAAAAACTAACCTGCAAGGTCCAGAATAAAACAGCCTCAGATACCAACTGTTTCTGAATTCATATGTGCTCCCCACACATATGCGTGTGTGCACATTCACACATACACATCAGCACCCACATCTTTAGCTCTGTCTTCCACACCAAATGTATAAACTCATTCACTAGCCTTCAAGTGTCCTCATCAGACCAGTTCAGTCCAGCTCTGGAGAAACGGGTGAGATAGATGGATACATTCCATCAAATTAATTCCTCATTTCACACTTGAAGTTTTGATGGGATGTCCGTCTTGAGAATCCCTTGGACAGCAAGGAAACCAAATTGCTCAATCCTAAAGGAAATCAACCCTGAACATTCACTGGAAGGACTGATGCTGAAGCTGAAGCTGCAATACTTTGGCCACCTGATGTGAAGAGCTGACTCACTGAAAAAGACCCTGATGCTGGGAAAGATTGAGGGCAGGAGGAGAAGGGGATGACAGAGGATGAGATGGTTGGATGGCATCATTGACTCAATGGACATGAGTTTGAGCAAACTCTGGGACATAGTGAAGAACAAGGAAACCTGGTGTACTACAGTCCATGGGGTCACAAAGAGTCACATATGACTTAGCAACTGAACAATAACTGGCCTCCAACTGTAAGAAGGCCTTGTACTCTGTTCAAGGGCAACCAAAGGAAGCAAAGGACTCCAGCATTAAGAAAATTGAGTGGCTGTTCAAAGATCCTCCCTTCCATTATTCTTCCATCTTAAAGCCTTCCCAGGCTGCCTATGGTTAGGCGCCTTTTAGAAAGTTACCCTCATTCAAGTTACACCCTGCCACACCTCCAGGCCCCAGGATGCTTGTGTCTGAGTTCCCAGCAGTCTTAAAGCCTTGCCAACAGCAGACAGAGACGTCCCACTGAGCCCTGGGTGGAGAGAAAGCCTGGAGTTGCACAACAGTGACCTACTTGGCACAGGGGCTGAGCCATCCTGACGGGCCCTAGGGACTCCCTCCATATCCTCATCCTCTGGGATTGTCACTTAGAGAACTCTCACAAACGCACTCACCCAGCCACAGTCGGGGGACATCAACAGAAACCCATGGAAACAAGGCCCTGCCCCTGTGGCATTCTGAGTCAACTCCGTAGTGTGATTTATCAGCCGCCTGAAAAAAGAAAATACTGCTAGGGCTGGGCTGGGCCCACGAGGTATAAAGGTGTCCTAGAGTTGAAAAAACAGGGGCGGGTCTAAATCTCCTCCCGCCCCTCTTTCCTGCCAGAGAAAATTATTCCAGCTTAAACATCTCTCTTTAAATTTAGAGTATCTTTGTGCAAGGAAAACTACTTTATTACTTAACATTAGTGACACTCACTTTGAACCTTAATTCTGAAAACCACAGAATTTAAAAAATGCTGTAAATAGCTGACATGAGTGTTCTTCCCCGGCTTTCAAAGGAATTGTTTTTGTAATTACTGACCAGGGTGAAGCTGAATTGTCCCCCACAACCTTTACCCTTCCACCCTCACCTCCCCCCAACACACATAGTAAACAGGAGAGGGTAATGAGATAGCTCAACTAAAAAACATTCATCATATTCAGATGAATTAATAGTGGAAAAGTTTCAGTGCATTCCTAATGCTTAAAAAAAAACTTTTTTGTTTTAAGTAGTTAGGTCTCTATTCTAGTTCTGAGTACAAATAAATGCCTGACGTAGGGTGTAAGCCAAATTCCAAAATGTAGCAAAAACAGTGCCTGCATATTTGGCAGGAATTGAAACCAGTTCAGGTCAGTGTCTGTTTCTGTCCAAAGAAGAGTTTCTGCATTTACACTGGGCTAGGAAAACAACGCAGGAAGGCCTGGGGAACAACAAGTAATACTGTCAGCTCCAGAGCCGGGCTGGCCAGAGGAGAATGTTGAGAACAAATCTGGAAATCACGGCTTACGCTCCAGGTTGGGTTGGCATAAGGTTTGGGGTAGGGGGTGAGGGGGCCAGTGAGCAAGAGAAAGAGAGGGGCTGGATGCATTGTTGTAACAAAATTGCCTTCTCCCATCTCAGGCTCTCACCTTGCAAATCACCCTCTCTTAGCAAAAGCACATCTTACTTGTTAACTCCTCCCCTGCTCGCTAACCTTTTCAATCATCCCCCTTCTTCATTTCAGAATGGCCTTCGGAACAAAGCAGCGTTTTAAAGCCTTTCCCACTAAAAGTTCGCCCCTCCCCCCCTTTAAAGAGGCAGTGTGGGGGTGATTTTCTTTTTTTTTCTTTTTTTTTTAAATTTGTTTTTCTGCAGTCTCCTCTCCTGAAGCTGTCATTGTTTGGAGGTTGATGGATATTTCTTCAGAGATACCATCATATCGCTTGTTATTGTAACACTTATTGGTGATAAAGTTCAGCCTAAAAATTAAGCAGCTGCAATGTAGCAGCACAAATTAGTTTAATGTAAGCAGTCAGGAGCAGCTGGCTGGCTCAGGACTCGAATTTAGCTGTGGGGGGAAGGGTTCTGTGACGACGACAGTGTTTTTTCCCTCTACATAAACATTTTTGGCTCTTGCTGCTTTTGTGCTGATCATGTGACAGTGTCCCTAGGCAGATAATTTATTTCTGTGGCTTTCATGAGCAATCATTAACCTTCAGACATTGAGTTTGCTTTTTTTTGCTTTGTGGCATTTGTTATTATTATTATTATTTTTTTTGTATACTAACTAATTCAGAAAGTGTCAGGAGAAAATTACAACCAATTTATAATAGACTGCAATGCATAATACTTATGTTTCTATTAAAGCAGACCTTGCTTACAAGACCGTTCTCATAGTTTAGTTGGTGTTGGTGGATCAGAATAATTATTTTCAGTGTGGCTGTTGTGGGGACGCTCCCTCTGTCTCCTTCCGCTTGCAAGGCCGCTGCAAGCTAGTCTCCCAGAGATTGGATTTAGAGATCACCTCCGGTGGTCTTCACTGACTCCCTAGGAGGCTGGAACCCCAAGAGCTTCCACCGAGCTTGGAACCAGACTTCTGGAGTGGGAGGTGGACTTGCTCGATTCCATCTTCCTTCAACAACTGACACCCCAGCCTTCAGTAAACAGTGTGGCCATTTGTAGTCAGTCACTGGAGCTAGAATAGACTGAGAATGAAAAACAAAGGAAATCAGAAACCGTGTCCTGCGTAAATCTTAGGAGGGGGGGTGGCAGGGGACAGAAATATATTTCTGCCATCTACTAATCATGCCCACCGGTTTTCTGAGTTATCTGTTGTATCCTCCTCGGATCTGTTTGTATTGCTCAGCCATTTCTGCCAACCAGTAATTCAGGAGTAAAACGCACAGGGTCACTCCTTGGTGTCTATCATACGCGATATCTTCAGACACTTGCAGCATGCCGATTATCTCGTGGGTATTGTGCGGGCCCTCTTAGATATTCATTTATTCATTCTCTCATGGTGCAGGGTTGGTAGGGGAAACACTCAGGACTACTTGCACAGAGGGATTTGATAAAGTGTATTTATAAACCCCAATGGATTGTGTTCAGTGCAAAATAAGAAGGAAGAGCAACTCCTTGTTTTTCTTACTTGTTCAAAAGATTTCAGTGATAAGAGCTGTTCTTAATTGATCCTAATATTTTGTAAGAATAGATGTATAAGTCTTATTTAGATTGCAGCATGAAAATTCCATTCATCTAAATGAATGATTCAAGAGCTCAAAACAAGGAAAACTGATGCTGTCATTTTAAAAAACATTTTGATGCAGCATCAATGAGCTAGGTATTTCACAGGCCGAACATGAGGAAGAGCTTGAGCAAATGATAGAAACAAAGATGCCAAAGTGCTTGGGTCATCTTCGATGTTGCATGAAAATGACTGAATGGGTCCCATAGGTGTAATTAATATGGGTGGATACAAAGCTGTACCCTTGCCTGTCTCTTATACACANGCCGAACATGAGGAAGAGCTTGAGCAAATGATAGAAACAAAGATGCCAAAGTGCTTGGGTCATCTTCGATGTTGCATGAAAATGACTGAATGGGTCCCATAGGTGTAATTAATATGGGTGGATACAAAGCTGTACCCTTGCTAAGGTGGGGGGTGGGGCTGGGGGAGTGGGCAGAATCTGGCATCTTCTTTGTCCTCACCCCAAAGAGAGAGATTTCTTTCCCAAACATAGGTCCCTCGTGTTCTGGGCTTTTCCCAAGTCTTTTTTAGCATTTCTTGTTCACTGATTCCACCCCACATGATTGGCAGGACTGCATTATGACTTTGGTGCTTTCTCTAGAAAGTAATTCTCTCACTAAGCTGAGGACTTTTGCCTTCAAAGACCCCTTCCTCCACATTAATAGTCATAGTTTAGGATTGTGTTGATATAAAGATGTGTACAACATGGGGTGGATTCATTTTTATGTATTCATTATTTGTATGTATTTTATGTATTCATTATTTGTATGTATTTTATGTATTCATTATTTGTATGTTATTTTTCTCTTCCAATTTGAAAAGTAATGAAAACGAAAATATTTTCAGGCACCACTGAAAGTATCTTAGACCCTGGGCACTGTGCTTCCTCTGCCTCATGTAGATGTTGGCTGCAAGGGTGGGCACAGCACATAGCTGATCTTTGCCCAAAGGGAAGAAAACGTAGGTGAAATACCAAGTATAAGTGAGAAATGCCACAGGGGTACTCCTTCCCTCAGATTAAAGCAGTCACAGCTTTATTTCCAAGCACCCCTTTGTCACAGGCTCCAGGGCGGTGTTTATCTCCTGGGATGGGGCTCACCTCGGGGGTGCTCTTACTTGCTCATTGCGTTGAACTCTTTTCCAGCCCATCTTGTCTGTTTAGCCCTGTGTGCCTTATCTGAACCAATATGCCCCCAAACCCCCTTCTAGAATGCACTCTCCTGTGTTGTATTGCTCATCCCTTCACCCCAAGCCTTGCTCACCAGGATCACAGCATCCTACCATGATCTCTGTGCAGCCTTCCCCCTTGTATGGACCCAACAGGACTGTTTCTGAGACCCTCCTCTTTGAGTCAGCTCACCTTTGTTACTCCCATTTCAGCCTTGTCATTTTACCATTTGAAACCCTCTTAACTTTCTGCTACTTCAACCCTACCTCTCAATTTATCTCTGCCTGATCTTGGATAATATATTTGTTTTTTTTTTTTTAATTTTTATTTTTAGTTGGAGGATAATTACTTTACAGTGTTGTGTTGATTTCTTCCATACAACAACGTGAATCAGCTCTAACTGTGCATATATTTCCTCCCTCTTGAGCATCCCTCCTTCCTCCCCACACTCCCATCACCCTGCCATCTCACCCCTCTAGGTCATCACAGAGCTAGTGAGAAGTTGCTGTATAAAACAGGATAATTTATTCTTTAGCACCAGTTTTCTTATCACTACAAAACAGACTGGTAGCACTAGTGGTAAAAAAAACCTGCCTGCCAGTGGAGGTACAGGTTTGATCCCTGGGGTGAGAAGATCCTCTGGAGGAGGGCACAGCATCCCACTCCAGTATTTCTGCCTGGAGAATTCCATGGACAGAGTTGGACACTACTAAAGCAACTTAGCATGGTGCGGCATAAAAGAGATTAATAATAGCCAACTATGTATTAAGTAGGAGCTTCCCTTGTGGCTTAGATGGTAAAGAATCTGCAATTCAAGAGACCTGGATTTGATCCCTGGGTTGGGAAGATCCCCTGGAGAAGAAAATGGCAGACTACTCTAGTATCCTTGCCTGGAAAATCCCATGGACAGAGGAGCCTGGTGGACTACAGTCTGTGGGGTTGCAAAAGAGTCAGACAGGACTGAGCAACTAAACAGTAAATGTATTGAGTATGCACAGTGGGCCAGGGATTGTGCTAAGGAATTTGCTTAGTGATTGGTACGTATTCTCCCTTTTAATAAGGATGAAAGATATAAGCAATAGATATGTGCTTTCATTAATCTCATTGTATAGATGGGGAAACTGAGGCATAAAGAGATTTAGTAACTTAAGATTTCCCAGAGAGAATGGACATCAGGATTACAGCCCTGGAATAGAATTATTGGGATTCACTTTCATACTGAGCAGTATGAAAAGGCAAAAAGATAGGACACTAAAAGATGAACTCCCCAGGTCGGTAGGTGCCCAATATGTCACTGGAGATCAGTGGAGAAATAACTCCAGAAAGAATGAAGAGATGGAGCCAAAGCAAAAACAACACCCAGTTGTGGATGTGACTGTTGATGGAAGTAAAGTCTGATGCTGTAAAAGAGCAGCAGTGCATAGGAACCTGGAATAAGTTCATAAATCAAGGCAAATTCAGTTCAGTTCAGTTCAGATGCTCAGTCGTGTCCGACTCATTGTGACCCCATGAATTGCAGCACGCCAGGCCTCCCTGTCCATCACCAACTCCCGGAGTTCACTCAAACTCACGTCCATCGAGTCAGTGATGCCAACCAGCCATCTCATCCTCTGTCGTCCCCTTCTCCTCCTGCCCCCAATCCCTCCCAGCATCAGAATCTTTTCCAATGAGTCAACACTTTGCATGAGGTGGCCAAAGTACTGGAGTTTCAGCTTTAGCATCATTCCTTCCAAAGAACACCCAGGACTGATCTCCTTCAGAATGGACTGGTTGGATCTCCTTGCAGTCCAAGGGACTCTCAAGAGTCTTCTCCAACACCACAGTTCAAAAGCATCAATTCTTTGGTGCTCAGCTTTGCAAGTGGCCAAGCAGCAGATGGCAAGAGTGAACACTGACTTTTTAGGAATCAGAGAACCAAAATGGACTGGAATGGGTTAATATAACTCATATGACCATTATATCTAGTATTATGGGCAAGAATCCCTTAGAAGAAATGTAATAGCCATCACAGTCAACAAAAGAGTCTGAAATGCAGTACTTGGATGCAATCTGAAAAGCAGAATGACCTCTGTTTGTTTCCAAGGCAAACCATTCAATATCACAGTAATCTAAGTCTATGCCCCAACCAGTAATGCTGAAAAAGCTGAGGATGAATGGTTCTATGAAGACCTAAATGACCTTCTAGAACTAACACCCAAAAAAGATGTCCTTTTCCTTGAGGGGACTAGAATACAAAAGTAGGAAGTCAAGAGAAACCTGGAGTAGCTGGCAAATTTGGCCTTGGAGTTCAGAATGAAGCAGGTCAAAGGCTAACAGAGTTTTGTCAAGAGAATGCACTAGTCATAGCAAACACCCTCTTCCAGCAACACAAGAGAAGTGTCTACACATGGGCATCACCAAATGGTCAATACTGAAATTAGATTGATTATATTCTTTTCAGCCAAAAATGGAGAAGCTCTATACAGTCAGCAAAAACAAGACTGGGAGCTGACTGTCACTCAAATCATGAACTCCTTATTGCCAAATTCAGACTTATATTGAAAAAAGTAAGGAAAACCACTAGACCATTCAGGTATGACCTAAATCAAATCCCTTATGATTATGCAGTGGAAGTGACAAATAGATTCAAGGGATTAGATCTGATAGAGTGCCTGAAGCACTATGGACGGAGGTTCATCATATTGTACAGGAGGCAGTGATCAAGACCATCACCAGGGAAAAGGAATGTAAAAAGGCAAAATGGTTGTCTAAGGAGGCTTAAAAATAGCTGAGAAAAGAAAAGATGCAAAAGGCAAAGGAGAAAAGGAAAGATATACCCATTTGAATACAGAGTTTCAAAGAATAGCAAGGAGAGATAAGAAAGCCTCCCTCAGGGATCAGTGCAAAGAAATAGAAGAAAACAATAGAATGGGAAAGAGTAGAGATCTCTTCAAGAAAATTAGAGATACCAAGGGAACATTTCATGCAAAGATGGTCTCAATAAAGGACAGAAATGGTATGGACCTAACAAAAACAGAAGATATGAAGAAGAGGTGGCAAGAATACACAGAAGAACTATACAAAAAAGATTTTCATGACTCAGATAATCATGATGGTGTGATCACTCACCTAGAGCCAGACATCCTGAAATGTGAAGCCAACTGGGCCTTAGGAAGCATCACTACAATCAAAGCTAGTGGAGGTGATGGAATTCTAGTTGAGCTATTTCAAATTCTGAAAGGTGACGCTGTGAAAGTGCTGCACTCAGTATGCCAGCAAATATGGAAAGCTCAGCAGTGGCCACAGGACTGGAAGAGGTCAGTTTTCATTCCAATCCCAAAGAAAGGGAATGCCAAAGAAAGTTCAAACTACCGCCACAATTGCAGTCATCTCACACACTAGCAAAGTAATGTTCAAAATTCTCCAAGCCAGGCTTCAACAGTATGTAAACCGTGAACTTCCAGGTGTTCAAGCTGGTTTTAGAAAAGGCAGAGGAACCACAGATCAAATTGCCAACATCTGCTGGATCACTGAAAAAGCAAGAGAGTTCCAGAAAAACATCTATTTCTGCTTTATTGTCTATGCCAAAGCCTTTGACTGTGTGGATCACAACAAACTGGAAAATTCTGAAAGAGATGGGAAAACCAGACCACCTGACCTGCCTCCTGAGAAATTTGTATGCAGGTCAACAAGTAACAGTTAGAACTGGACATGGAAAAACAGACTGGTTCCAAATTGGAGAAGGAGTACGTCAAGGCTGCATATTGCCACCCTGCTTATTTAAGTTATATGCAGAGCACATCATGAGAAATGCTAGGCTGGATGAAGCACAAGCTGAAATCAAGATTGCTGGGAGAAATATCAATAACCTCACATATGCAGATGACACGACACTATGGTAGAAAGCAATTAACTAAAGAGCCTCTTGATGAAAGTGAAAGAGGAGAGTGAAAAAGTTGGCTGGAAACTCAACATTGAGAAAACTAAGGTCATGAGAGATTTCATGGCACATAGATGGGGAAACAATGGAAACAGGGAGAGACTTTAATTTTTTGGCTTCCAGAATTACTGCAGATGGTGACAGCAGCCATGAAATTAAAACACACTTGCTCCTTGGAAGAAAAGCTATGACCAACCTAGACAGCATATTAAAAAGCAGAGACATTACTTTGCCAACAAAGGTCTGTCTAGTCAAAGTTATGGTTTTTTCCAGTAGTCATGTATGGATGTAAGTGTTGGACTGTAAGGAAAACTGAGTGCTGAAGAATTGATGCTTTTGAACTGTGGTGTTGGAGAAGACTCTTGAGAGTCCCTTGGACTGAAAGGAGATCCAACCAGTCCTGAAGGAAATCAATCCTGAATGTTCATTGGAAGGACTGATGCTGAAGCTGAACCTCCAATACTTTGGCCACCTGAGGTGAAGAACTGAGTCATTGGCAAAGACCCTGATGCTGGGAAACATTGAAGGCAGGGGGAGAAGGGGACAGAGGATGAGTTGGTTGGATGGTATCACCAGCTCGACGGACATGAGTTAAAGTAGGCTCCGGGAGTTGATGATGAACAGGGAAGCCTGGTGTGCTGCAGTCCATGGGGTCACACAAAGTTGAACACAGCTGAGCGTCTCCTGTGTGTTGATAACGTGCTCTCAAGAATCTCCTGTCTCTGCTCTGGAGACAGGTCTAGAGAAAGGTCAGCAGACCTAGAAGGAGAATTAAAAGTGCTGGATCACGTGTACTAAGAAGTTCTCAGGGAAAAAAAGAAGATAAGTTAATCAGAAGTTGGGAGCAGATGGGAGGGTAGCTGGCAAGGCTTTTTAGAGAAGAAAAAGTTGAGACCTTCAAGCAGGAATACATTGTAGATAATTGAGAAAAGAGGGAGGGAGTTTCCTGGGCCAGGTATTTTTCTGGTTTCAACCATATGCTTTAAAATAGTCAACACCTGGCAGTTACAGTTTTGCCTGGAAACTTCTGTCCTTCTTTCAATGGCTAGTTATCAAATTATAATTACTTTAAGCAGGTAGAGAATGAGACCAGGATGAGATTCACATAAGATTAAGGAGAGTGAGTCAGAGTGAAATCATTTATTCATTCACTTATTCATTTTTCATCATTCTTTACTGAATACTATATTCTGAGTAGTATAGGAAACTCCCTGCAGATCACACATGAAAAGACAGTTCCTGTTTTCAAAGCCTAGTAGGGCAAAGAGATAGGAAAATATAAACAATTACCACTGAATATTATCAAAGCCCTTAGTAAAGTATGCAACAAATGCAGAAGCTACCCTGAGCAAGGAGCTCCTGTCTCTTCCTGTTTTTGGATCAGAGAACACTTTAGTCAGAGGTGCCATTTGAGTTGTGGCCAAAAAATGAGTAGGTGTCATCAACTTAAAAGGTTAAGGAAAGGTGTCCCAGGCAGAGAGATCAACATATGGGAAAGAGAGCCTGACAATGTAGAGACCTCCAACAGTTTGTTATCACAGGAACTTCAAGTGCTTCCTTGGAATTTGGAGATGAGGTGTGGCTGCAGGCACAGTGTGATTTCAGAGGACAGAGTGTTCAGCCGAGGAGGTTCCCGCAGTCAGTTCACATGGGCAGTGGAGGAGGTGTAACTAGGAGGGGAAAGATGGAAGTAAAAAGACAAGTTAGGAGCTCATGGTGATCTTTTTGGTGTTAGATGATGAGGACATGCCTCACCGGTAAAGAACCCTCCTGTCAATTCAGAGAGACAGGAGATACGGGTTCAGTCCCTGTTGTTATTAATTATTGTTCAGTCGCTCAGTTGTGCCCAACTGTTTGTGACCCCATGGACTGCAGCGTGCCAGGCTTCTCTGTCCTTTACCATCTCCTGGAGCTTGCCCAAACTCATGTCCATTGAGTTGGCTCTGTTGTCCCCTTCTCCTCCTGCCTTCTATCTTTTCCAGTATCAGTGTCTTTCCCAATGAGTCAGCTCTTTGCATCAGGTGACCAAAGTATTGGAGGTTCAGTTTCAGCATCAGTCCTTCCAATGAATATTCAGGGTTGATTTCCTTTAAGGTTGATTGGTTTGTCTCCTTGTTGTCCAAGTGACTCTCAAGAGTCTTGTCTAGCACCACGGTTCAAAGGCATCAGTTCTTCTGTGCTCAGTCTTTTTTACTGTCTTGCTCTCACATCCAAACATGACTACTGGAAAAACCATAGCTTTGACAAGAAGGACCTTTGTTGGTAAAGTAATGTCTCTGCTTTTTAACATGCCATCCAGGTTTGCCATTACTTTTATTGGCATAGAAGATGCCAAGCATATTTTATTTCCATGGCTGCAGTCACCATCTGCAGTGATTTTTGGAGCCCAAGAAAATAAAGTCTGTCACCATTTTCATTGTTTCCCCATCTACCTGTTATGAAGTGGTGGGACCAGATGTCAAGATCTTCATTTTTTGAATGTTGAGTTTTAATCCAGCTTTTTCATTCTTTTTCACCTTCATCAAGAGACTTTTTATTTCCTCTTCACTTTCTGCCATAAGGGTGGTGTCATTTGCATATCTGAGGTTATTGACATTTCTCCCTGTAATCCTGATGCCAGCCTGTGCTTCATCCAACCCAGCTTTTGAATGATGTGCTCTGCATAAAATTTAAATAAGCAGGGTGACAGCCTTAAATAGTCTTGATGTACTCCTTTTCCAATTTGGAACGAGTCTGTTGTTCCATGTCCAGTTCTAACTGTTGCTTCTTGACCTGCATACAGATTTTTCAGGAGGTAGGTAAGGTGGTCTGATATTCCCATCTCTTTAAGAATTTTCCACAGTTTGTTGTGATCTACATAGTCAGACTTTAGCATAGTCAATGAAGCAGAAGTAGATGTTTTTCTAGAAATCTCTAGCTGTTTCGATTCCTGGGTGAGGAAGATCCCATGAAGGAGGACATGGCAAACCATTCCAGTGTTCTTGCTTGGAGAATTCCATGGACAGAGGAGCCTGGTGGGCTATAGTCCATAGAATCACTAAGAACTGGATGTGACTGAGTGACTGAGTGTGCATGCATATTATATATTATGTATCTGGAATATATGTATGCTAAGTAGCTTCAGTCATGTCTGATTCTTTGCGACCCTGTGGACTGTAGCCTACCAGGCTCTTTTGTCTATGGTATTCTCCAGGCAAGAATACTGGAGTGGGTTGCCATTTCCTCCTCCAAGGTATCTTCCCATCCCAAGAACTGAATCCTTGTCTCTTATGTCCCCTGCATTGGCAGGCATGTTCTTTACTACTAGTGCCACCTGGAAAGTTCATAGAATATATATACTAATATAGTAAATATATATGTATGTGTGTATATATATATATATATATATATATATATATATATTTATTTATTTATTACATATACATTTCAGGTTCTTTTCTGTTACAGGTTATTATGAGATATTGAATATGGTTCCCTGTGCTATACAGTAGGTCCTTCTTTATCTATTTTAGAGTAGTGTNAAGACTCTTGAGAGTCCCTTGGACTGCAAGGAGATCCAACCAGTCTATTCTGAAGGAGATCAACCCTGGGATTTCTTTGGAAGAAATGATGCTAAAGCTGAAACTCCAGTACTTTGGCCACTTCATGCGAAGAGTTGACCCATTGGAAAAGACTGATGCTGGGAGGGATTGAGGGCAGGAGGAGAAGGGGACGACAGAGGATGAAATTGCTGGATGGCATCACGGACTTGATGGATGTGAGTCTGAGTGAACTCTGGGAGATGGTGATGGACACGGAGGCCTGGCGTGCTGCAATTCTTGGGGTCGCAAAGAGTCGGACACGACTGAGCGACTGAACTGAACTGAACCGAACCAGGGAAACCTAAAGGATGGTTTTATTTAAATTAATAACCCATTATGATTCCATGAGGGAGGCAGGTGGAATCCACAGGGGAAGGCATGGCACTTGGTCTTGGCATTGCCCTTGTTTGCATCTAGACAGCAGAATTCATTTCTCTGGCACTTACTCTACATACAAAGCGTGCATGTAGTAACGCCTGTCCCTTGTTCTTCCATGGATGGTCGTGAATCATGGTCGAGCATATGGCATGCTTGAGAAAGGTTTGCTTCTAGAGCAAGTCTACCGCGGAGTAGATATTGGGTCCACAAGCATATTTAGAGCTGTGACTAGAACTGAGTTGAGTTCCTAAAAAATGCAAGACATTTAGATTCCTGGGAGTACCTGATCATTATAAAATGTGGTAAAAATGGTAAGAAAACAGCCGCTAAGACTTTCCTGATTTTGGAGAACCTGATAATGTACATGAAAGAGGGTGTTCAAGTTCTTCGGAATTCTCTTTGTTTTCTGTGGTAAACTGTTCTCTTTTGCTCTTTCTGCTTCCTTCCCCTGGTTTTCCACTTCCTCCATCCAGTATATATATATTTTTCTTTACTCATTTCTCTCTTACTCATAAGTGTGTGGAATCCACACTTAAAGACTCAACATGTAGAGAGGCTGAGGAGTCCAGTGACGGGCTTTTATTGGGAACGACAGAAAGATTATATTACAATGTTATAGTTGCCCAACAGTTTAGCTGATTTAAGGAAGAGTGGGTATGGAGGGTTGTGTCTGAAGAGATAAGAAACAAAACCCCAAAATGAATGCCATCTGAGATGCCAAGCCATCGCAGAGTCTACTATCAAAGTCACAACACTCAGGAAATGCCCAGATAGTGTGGTTTTCATTATTAGTATTCGTATTATTTTTGAAATGTATGGGGTACATGTGATAAAGTCCACACGTAAAACTGGCTCTCTTGTGATTTGGTGAATGAGATCTCCTAAATTAAAGAAGTTTGATTGAAACATAAACAGTAGGTAAGTGCAAAAAAAAAAGTTACTGAGTTGAGAAAAACAGTGGTTTGTAGATAAATTGAGTGAAACAATACTTTGTTTTATTTTTCTGATTTGTTTTTAGTGTGGAATTATTTTTGATGAATTAATTTACATTTAAATATAATTTAGTTTATTTCACTTCTTAAAAAAAAAAAAAACTTCAAGGTTTCAAGTTCCTATGTTCAGCCCCTTCAAATGTTCAAGTATTATAGATATGTTATGAATATCCCCTCATATTTTCTGTCTTCTTTCAAGACTCCTCTCTGGGGTCAAGGCCTCTTTTCAGGCATTCTGAACTTGGCGGGCAGGCTAATCCTTTCCCATGAGGGACCCTGAACTTTGTGCTCAGACTGCTACTGTAGCAGTAGCTACATCTCCAGCTAAAGCACATCTGCAGTCATATGCTATTTCCTGTCAGGAGGCCCTCTTTGAGTTTCATGGCCCCCTTTGGGGCTGTTGTCTTATCTCCCCATACCAGCCCCTTCCCAGCACTTGCCCCCTTTTGTATCATTGTCTGTTGGTCCCTCCTGGCTGAACTCTAAGCTCTAAGAGGATTAATACCATCTTGTTCGCCCTGCACTTGTAATACTTACCATGATGGTTGATCCTTGAGTGGAATGAATATCTCACTAGTCGACCAAAAAATATGTTTTATTAAATTGTTTCTGAAGTAAACAAATTCTTAAAAATTTGCACGTCAAGTTTTCAATCACATTTATTGGAATTGCATTCCAAATGCAAATGATTCTGTCCATTTGCCAGTGTTAACACTGAGGAGTCCTTCCTTTTCTAGCCATCAGTGTTGTTGGCTAACTCCTACTCATCCTTTCTATCTCAGCTTGAACTCTGCCTTTTTTTTTTCCCGGCATCTTCTTCTCTCCTCTTGTCCACCTAATCTGAAACAACTTCTCAGAAAATAATCACTCATCATACCCTTTATTTTCCCCACATCTTTTATCAAAAGTAGAAATGATAGATTTTTTTTTCTTATGGTTTGTCTCTTCTACTAGATTGTAAATCATATGAGGGTAAAAAAATTATATATTTAGTCAGTATTATATTCTTAGCACCTAGTACAGAGTCTGGCACATACGAAATTTGCAATAAATCTTTGTAAAATGACTTTTAAAAATATTTTCTGTTGTATAAAAGGTGCTGTAGGAATACATAGAAAAATAAGATATTATTTTTAGCCTTAAGGGGATTCTAGAGTCTCTGATGTCTTCAGGTTGAAAAAGACACATAGTGTATGAGATAAGGAGGAATGAAAAGGTCCAGAGATTGTGTATGGGAATATTTTCTTACCATAAAATATTTAATAGTTGTACATATATGAAACGTTGATTGAGAAAATTCATAAAACTATATATTTATTCATTAAATAAGTTTATAAATTGTGAATCAGAGCATTACATTCTTTTGAGGGATATAGTATATATGGTAAGAGATATATACTATCAATTTTTGCTAAATTTAAAGTTTTGTAGCTACATCAGTTCAGTTGCTCAATCGTGTCCGACTCTTTGCAACCCTATGAATTGCAGCACGCCAGGCCTCCCTGTCCATCACCAACTCCCAGAGTTTATCAAACTCATGTCTATCGAGTCGGTGATGCCATCCAGCCATCTCATCCTCTGTCTTCCCCTTCTTCTCCTGCCCCCAACCCCTCCCAGCATCAGGGTGATATCAAATCTCTTGCAATAACAGCCCCAGAGTCCCCAAACTTTGATTGCTGGGTGTCTAGGGAATAATGCCAAGAGGGGAGAGAAATCCCAGAGTGTAGCTGAAAGGATATCCATTCAGGGAAATGCCGATTTTTAGTCCTTGTGGCATTTAAGAAGGCCCCTAAGTTTGGAATTGTTTTTACAATTTCATCTTCTCTTCAATACTATGTGTATTAATTTCCTTCTTAAATAACCAGCAGTTGCTCTGAGATGTTTAGTGATGACCATGTTTAGTTAAGAAGACACTCTTTTCTTTTTGTTTTAAGCGTGATAGACAGTATGGAAATAAACACTTGAATGTACAACAAGCTACAGCATTGTGTAATAGGGAGAAGCAAAACCCATAAATAATAAATGAATGTATAAATATTTACAGAGTTTCACTGCTTAAGGAATTGAAATAAAAAGAAATACTGTCACCTTTCTTTTAAAATTTTAGTCAGTAAGCCTTCAGGTAAAGCAAAGACCTTCTAGGCAATAAAACTGAAGTAACAACTAACACTTATCTTGGGCTAAAATACGCTGGGTGTCATCCTAAGTGATTTGTAGATATTAATTCATTTAATCTTTATGTTAACTGTAGTGGATGCTGTGGTGTGTCAAACAAAATCTCCCCCAAAGGACTAAGACATTCATTCCCTCATTTCCTGAAGTGTTATCCTGCTGACAGCTTTTAGCTAAATCTCTGCCTAGAAATTGCCCTTGGCAGAAAGCAGCTGCTTTGCCCAAGGTTGCATACCTTTCCAGGGATAAGTGAAAGGGTTAGTCACTTAGTTGTGTCTGACTCTTTGAGACCCCATGGAAACTGTAGCCCGCCAGGCTCCTCTGTCCATGGAATTCTCCAGGCAAGAATACTGGAGTAGGTAGCCATTCCCTTCTCCAAGGGATCTTCCCAATTCAGGGATTGAACCTGGGTCTCCGGCCTTGCAGGCAGATTCTTTACCATCTGAGCCACTAGGGAAGCCCTGCATCCAATGATTGGTCAATTCAGGGGTACAGAGATCTCAATTCAGGATATATCTGCAGGACCATCCCAGCTTCAGAGCTCTTCTGTGGGATCAGCTGAGGCGCTGTTGCAGCTGTTTCCCTGTTCAACTTCATCCTCTCTTCCAAGTGGCTGCCCTCACTGCCTTTCTGATGTCTCCCCTCAGAGAACTCTTTATACACATTACTATCTCAGAGTCTATTTCCTCGGAAACTGGAAGATAATCACATCAACTTTGTTATTTTTTTTTTTCAACTTCTTTATTATTCTCATTTTATAGGTAAGGAAACTGAGGCATAGAGATGGGTAATCACCCACATTTACTTGGTCAGGATTCAGACCCCACTTCCCTAGCTCCAGAATGAATGCTTGCAGCCACTGTGCTCTGCCTTAAAGTAGGACGAGAAAAACAGATGGGCTCTGCCCATTGTGACTCTGCCCTCCTCTCAGGTGTAATCACACTCTGTGTCCTCTCATCTCCTCCTGTTTCAGTCAAACTGGCCTTCCTTCAGTCCCTTTACTGGCCATGAATGAGTGAATGAATTACTAAGGGTACAGGCAGTGGGTTGGAATATTAGAATCTAGGCTGGAGATGGTTAGAATCTAGGGAGAGGATTTGACTGCAGCAAAGAGAAGAAAAAATGAAATGTAACTGATATGATGGTTCATAAGTAATAATTTATGAAATGTAAATCTGAAGCTCTCAGCTTGGGGGTAAAACATTTTGTGTTCAGCACAGTATTAAGTTATTATTGTGAGGCGTACAGGAAATAATGTCTGCATCCTTTGGAAATTTGTAATTGTTTGGGGAAGAGAAAATACTATATAAGGAAGAACAAAAGAATATCAGAGGGTAATATGTAATCAAGAGCAAGAGAATATGATGTTTTCTAAATATATTTATGAGAGTACGTAGATGAAATTAAGAAATGAACTGCACAAAATATTGAGATAGAGTTAATTACTCAAAAGTTAGTGTTGAGTTTGTGGTATATTTTCGTAAGTTGAAAGGAGACAAAAGATTATTCTTGACAGAGGAAACAGATGGAAATCATGTGAAGAGAGTCATTGTCTCATTTAATCTCATAACGTTTCCCTGAGATGAGTGTTATTATCAGGATTTATGAGAAAGTTGAGGTGCAGAGAGGTTAAGTAACTTGCTGGCACAAGCCAGGTTGGTGAACCAGGGAGCCAGGGGCTGAACCTAGACAAGCTGCTTTCAGAGTGCATGACCTTGGCCACTACCTTTGGGGGCACAAGGTTTGTGGTGACGTAGCAGATCAGGTAGGCCAACTGATGAGGCTCTCAAATTTGTAGGCTGGGAGAGTTTGGAAAAATCCGTTAGGTAATCAGAGACCTTCATGGTCAGGGAAAACATGCACTTGAAAGTGAAACTGATAGGCATTTTGATTCAGCTCTAGTCATTATTGGAAGAGTTGCTTACTCATTTTAAGACTCACTTTCCTCTATTCTAAAATGGAAATAGCAAAATTTAACTTTTTGAATTGTAGTGAGGATTATATATAATGTATGTGAAGCAGTTTGTATGGCACTTGGTATGATTGTTGTGGGTACTCTGCTAATGGATGATAGTTGTTGTTTCAGTGCAGATTATTAAACCTGAGTGGAAATTTCTGGAAAAGATGGGATCATAGGGCAAAATACTGAAAATGGAATTTTAAGAAGACAGAAATGGCTACATGGGGCATGGTGGGCTAAAAGAAGGATGAGGTAGAGGAGCTGGGTGTGGGTAAATTATCATGATTTAGGATTCTCCCATAATATGAGGACATGAGTGTGGAGTGGGGGCAGTGGTGATGGAAACATATGGAAGGAGTAGAGCTGAGGAGGAAGGGTTGACAAGATTCAGGGCACAGAAGACAAGAGAAGAAGCAGTGAAAATGGCCAGATGAACTGGAGATCAAAAGGTTAAGGGAAAGGAAATACCACTGAGGAGAAAATGGGGAAACTGAGGGAGATGTACTTCTTGAGTACATGGTGATAAATTCTGATGTTGAAATAAAGAGAGCTAAGATTTATGAAAAAGATTGAGAGGAATTTAAACAGTGAAATTAAAACAATTTTTTAAGCCAATGATTCCATTGACTTTGGTCTTGTGAAGATGGAATTTCTGGTTGTAGCTTTTCTGCTAAAATTTTGAGGAAAAGAGAACCAGGAAATATGGCTGCTTGACCTACTGCTATCGTTGTATAGTAGGGAGCTGAAGTCATAGGAATGTGTAAGACTGGGTATACAAAGAAAAGCAACAAGGTAGATTCACATATGTAGATCACATAAGGGGTAGATCCTTATGTAAGCCTTTCCTATGTGGGTTCCACGGTATTCTTCCTCTGAAGCCTACAGTTCTAAGACCAACTCTATGATTTTTTAGATTTTTCACTTTTGGGGGTGATTTTAAAATAATATTTCAAGGCCATTGTGTTTCTTCTGTTCTTTTGCTTTAAGAGCAACGGGATAGAATGCCTTGCAACACCAAAGGATTCAGGAGAACTATTTCTGTTTTTCCAGAAGGCTTAATAAGGAAGCAACTGATTCTCTCTGAGGAAAATGACACTTCACAGAGGCCAAATATATTTCTGTAAATTGTAAAGGATAATATTGTTCCAATTAAGCACTTCATGCTCACAGCATAGAGGCCAATTTGACCTTATACAAATAGGACAGAAGGAGAAAAAAGATGCAGTTGCCAAAAATGCTCTCACCTGAAAGATAAATGTCACAAATAAGCAGTTGCCAAAAAAATTCTAGAGAAACTAGAAGCATTACTTTATTTTTTCACGGTGATGATGGCTAGATGAATTCATAAATTGAGAAACTATAGGGAGCTGGAATCAGGGAATTTGAAAGTATCAGCCATGCTGAGCCAAGTAGACTCTAGAATTTCTTATTTTCCAATAACAAAGCCTAAAGCCCTCGGGCAAGAAGCCCTATAAAATTTTTTTTAATCAGTTCATCAGATGAAGTTAACTCTGAACACTTGAAATGTATTTGTTTTACTGTTGGTGATGGCTTCTAGAAGGTTGCTCCAGAATTTACCTGCGCTAAAAACGGTCAAGGCCAGGTGCTAATTAAGGTCCATGCTTTTCCCTTTCTTGCAGACTTCTAAAGAAAGATGGAGAACAAAAACCCCAGAAGAAGGCTTTCCTTAGTTCATCTGTGAGCCGTAGTGTTGTCTGTTTTTGTGTTTTTAAAATATACAGTGAAAAATTCTTTCTATAGTCACTGAAATATCTCAGAGGTGGGAAAGACGAGGAACTCACCACTGTACTTAAAATTCAATTAGCTTGGCTGCAGGCTTGGCATAAGATTATTAGCTTGCGTAGTGATCCTTTTCTCTCCTTATAAGCTCAAATTTTATTCTCAAACATTAATGTAAATGTTCACACTGAAGGATCAATAAATGCCCTGCAAACTTTTTTTTTTTTTTTAATTAAAGAAATGCTTTCTGTTTAAGGAAAGAAACGTACTTGGGAAAGAAATACAGTACAATTTCATATCCATTGACCAGGCATATTTTCTCATGCTACCTGTTACTCTTTTGGAACAATTTCTCATTGAAGATTCCCAGTTTCTATTCTGTAAGAGGAACCAGAGATCAAATTGCCAACATTCAGTGGATCATAGAGAAAGCCCAGGAAAACATCTACCTCNGTACAATTTCATATCCATTGACCAGGCATATTTTCTCATGCTACCTGTTACTCTTTTGGAACAATTTCTCATTGAAGATTCCCAGTTTCTATTCTGTAAGAGGAACCAGAGATCAAATTGCCAACATTCAGTGGATCATAGAGAAAGCCCAGGAAAACATCTACCTCTGTTTCATCGGTGAAGTGTCTGTCTACAATGTGGGAGACCTGGGTTCAATCCCTGGGTCGGGAAGATCTCCTGGAGAAGGAAATAGCAACCCACTCCAGTATTCTAGCCTGGAAAATCCCATGGATGGAGGAAACTGGTTGGCTACAGTCCAAGGGGTCTCAAAGAGTTGGACCCAGCTGAGCGACTTCACTCACTGTTTCACTGACTATGTCAAAGCCTTTGACTGTGTGGATCATAATAAACTGTAGAAATCTCCTGAAGAGATGGGAATACCAGACCTTCTTACCTGTCTCCTGAGAAACCTGTATGACAGTCAGGAAGCAATAGTTAGAACCCTGTATGGAACAACTGATTGGTTCAAGATTAAGAAAGGAGTATGACAAGGCTGTCTGTTGTCACCCTGTTTGTTTAATCTGTATGCTGAGCACATCATGAGAAATGCTAGGCTGGATGAATTACTAGCTCAAATCAAGATGGGCGGGAAAAACAACAACCTCAGATATGTGGATGATACCACTCTAATGGAAGAAAGAGAAGAGGAACTAAAGAGCCTTTTGATGAGGGTGAAGGAGGAGAGTGAAAGAGCCAGCTTAAAACTAAATATTAAAAAAACTAAGATTGTGTCATCCAGCTCCATTACTTCAAGGCAAATAGAAGGGGAAATGGTGAAAGTAGTGACAGATTTCCTCTTCTTGGGGTCCAAAATCACTATGGATGGTGACTGCAGCCACGAAATCAGAAGATGTTTGCTTCTTGGCAGGAAAGCTATGACAAACCTAGACAGTGTGCTGAAAGCGGAGACATTGCTGACAAAGGTCCAGATAGTCAAGGCTACAGGCTTCCCTCTTTGCTCAGTTGGTAAAGAATCTGCCTGCAAAGCAGGAGACCTGTATTTGATTCCTGGGTTGGGAAGATCCCCTGGAGAAGAAAATGGCAACCCGCTCCAATATTCTTGCCTGGAGCATCCCAGGGACAGAGGAGCTTGGCAGGCTACTGTTCATGGGGCTGCAAGAGTCAGACACAATTTAGCGGCTAAACCACCACAGTGGTCTTCCCAGTGGTCACGCATGGTTGTGAGAGCTGGATTGTAAAGAAGGCAGAGTGCCGAAGGATTGATCCCTTTGAACTGTGGTGGTAGAGAAGACTCTTGAAAGTCCCTTGGACAGCAAGGAGATCAAACCAGTCAATCTTAAGGGTAATCAATCCTGAATACTTGTTGGAAGGACTGAGGCTGAAGCGGAAACGCCAGAATTTTGGTCATCTGATGCAAACAGCTGACTCACTGGAAAAGTCCCTGATGTCGGAAAAGATTGAGGGCAGAAGGAGAAGAGAGTGTCAGAGGATGAGATGGCTGGATGACATCACTGATGGAGTGAACATGAATTTGGGCAAACTTTGGGAGATAGTGAGGGACAGAGAGGCCTGGCATGCTGCAATCCATGGTATTGCAAAGAGTTGAGCAAGACTGGGAAGGAATGATGCTAAAGCTGAAACTCCAGTACTTTGGCCACCTCATGTGAAGAGCTGACTCATTGGAAAAGACTCTGATGCTGGGAGGGATTGGGGGCAGTAGGAGAAGGGGAAGACAGAGGATGAGATGGCTGGATGGCCTCGCTGNTCTGACATTCATAATTACTGAGACATAAGAAATTCAAATAAAGTATTGAGCGAAGCAACAGAAGCAAATTAATTATTTTAATGACTTTATGTACCACTGCATGTAACGCCAAGTGTTTGCACATGTTGTCTCACTTAATCATGATTATATGTTATACGAAGGAAGCAGACAAACAAAACAGCACATATACTAGGATTCCACTTGTATAAATATTTAGTTAATGCAAATTCACTGAAAGTGAAAAAAAACAAATAGTGATTATCTGGAGATGGCACAGAGGACAGGAAGGAGGAGGAATTAAAAAGAGTCAGAGGGAAATTTGCGGGGTAACATAGATCTTCATTATGTTTCATGGGTGCACATTGTATCAAAAATTATCAAATGTACACTTTGTATGCAGTTTATTATGTCAATAATATGCCAAAATAAAACTATGTACAAAAATAAATTAAAATGTTATTAAATTATTTTTTAAAGAAAGCTTCCATTAGGGTTGCAGAGCATTAAAAGCCCTCCCTTTTCTGGACTTGGGGACTTATAGTTTATCAAGGTAACATTCATATTTTTCATCTAATTTTCTCATCTGCCCTTTATTGAGAATCATAAATTATTTTTCTCTTCTCTTAGCCTCTTCCTGAATTACAGAGAGAACTGTAAACCAGATGCCACAGAAATTATGAAGGTGGGTATTCCTATTAATACTATTAGGATGAATAGCAGACCCTTGACAGTGAACTATTTCCTTTCCTTCTAGAATCAAGGTCTTCAGAGATCATCTCTTATCTTCTTGGCCTTGAAAGTTTGCCAATCTGAAAAACAATATCTATTTTTTGCATTCTAAAAGTTTCCCCAAGAAGAAACTTCCACCAACAAAGCAATCATTTTCTGTGTCTAAGAGGTCTTACTTAGTATTTCCTATGATATGTTCCCAAGTAGTAATTCCCAAGAAGAAGAATTCTGGTTCTGGACCTGCACACTTGCTCAACACATATACTTATATAGGATCATGCTTCTTCCAAATTTGCTAAAGTCCTCTGTGAACACAAATCCCCACTGCATGTAATGAATAACTAGTATAAAAATAGAGCCTTATCAGCTTTAGTCACAATTAAGCCTTTTATTAGATATGCTCTGTCTCCTTTTATTACTTACCACAGAAAGCTATTTAGTCAAGTACTAGATGTAGAAATGAATGCTATCTTTTCAAATTAATTTTGACCAAAATCAGACTAATTTAGCTACAGAAGAGGGTTGACTCTACAGGTAATTATCACAAATTTCATTTGAGAAGGATTCCTTCTGCAGTGGTAAACAACTGCTTTCCACATTAGAAGCAGACAGTATTTTAATAACTGCGTGTGTCTGTTCTACTGCCTAGGGAAAATTTAAAGAGTCCTTTAGACAAGATCCATAGTGTCCCAACCTTAATAGATCTTATAGCAAGTAGAATTCTTCCAGGAAGTTCTTCATATAGCTTTCACTTATTATATCCCAATACCCATTAAGAAATGACTTGGGGATGATTTCTTTGGGACGCACTGAGTGATGGCTTTGACTCTCAGAGATAATCACAGACCTGATATACAGAGTTGTCTCAGAACTCAAAACGTTGATTTCCTTTAGCCTATAAAGAATGCCAAAGTTCTGATCAGGGTACAGTCTGACCAAGGGAACTGACTCAGTTTTAATCTTTACTTAAAAGGAGATAAAATGTATATAGTGATCATCTTGGTCATTTAAGCTGGTACCACTCTCACTTGGTATGAACGTATAAAAATAAAAACAGTAGTAAACAGTTCCAAGAGATACTATAAAAAACAAGTGATATCTCTGTAGAACATTACAGTTTTTTTTACGTGTTTCATAGTCATTATGTACCCGCCTCAAGACAAATTCAGGCAATATAATGACTACCCACTTCTTATAGAAGACAGAACTGCATTACAGAAGAATTTCTAAGTGACTTGACAGAAGACACAAGCCAGTATTTCAACCTCAAAACCTAAATTTTCTGGTTTCAAATAGAGTAGTTTTTCTTACTTTTTGTACTATATACCTGATGGTTGCTTTATTCTGATTACAGCAACAAAATATGACCAAGGTAGAAAAATTTGCAAAAGTGAAACAATATAAAGTAGAAAATTAAAATTATCCAAAATTCCATCAGCCAAACTAAGCCTTGGTAAAATCTACATAACTACTGTCTCAAGTCAGATTTTCTAGAACATAAACTCAACTGAAGATTTTGTATGCAGAAGGTTTGGGCTTCCCAGGAAGCACTAGTGATAAAGAACTCACCTGCCAATGCAGGAGACACAAGAGATGTGGGTTCGATTCCCAGGTGGGGAAGATCCCCTGCAGGAGGAAATGGCAACCCACTCCAGTATTCTTGCCTGGAGAATCCCATGAACAGAGGAGCCTCATAGGCTACAGTCCAAGGAGGTCACAAAGAGTCAAACATGACTAAAGCAACTCATCTCGCATGCACGTCCAAAAGGTTTAATGGTTTATCCTCTGGAGTAATGCCTACAGGAGTGAAAGAAGCAGGTTGGACAAAGTGAAGAGTATATTTAGATCAAATCATTATGCTGTACACCTTAAATATATACAAATTTTATTTAAAAATAAAAAGTGAAATAAATACATAGCATCAATTTCTTGAGGACTTCAGATATATCTGGTTCTATATTTCCTTTTCAGTAGTTATCAATAACTTATAATATCTAACACCAATGTGAAAATGTGAGTTCACTAACAGAATAAAGACTTTAAAAATTATTCCTCACTGAAATGAACAAAAAAGTATATCTACAATTATTAGTCACTGTTAATTATTAATCAAATTATTGATTACGTGTTGCAGATTAAATATTTTAAAATAAACCAGCCCTACTTCAATTACTCAAGGATTGTGGGTGACAGATTCTGATTCAATTTGAAACCCACTGATTGAAACATCCGATGCTCATTTTATGCCTTGGAGCACTTATTAATTATTCAGGAAACCATGGGCCTCTGGGGAAGGGTAAGAAATTCAGGGACAATCACAAGGAAGTGGGGACATTGTTAACAATAGCTTTAACTGTCAACTCTGGTCTAAATATTTGTTGAATTTAAGAAGTTTTTAGTTGTTCTACAAAATGGCAGTGTATTAATTGACTTGACCATTCTTTTTTTCTCCACTCTAGTCATAGTGCTTGGGTTAATATGTCTACAAATGCAGGCTACTTCAGTCAGTCAGTCAGTTCAGTCGCTCAGTCATGTCCGACTCTTTGTGACCCCATGAATCACAGCACGCCAGGCCTCCCTTTCCATCACCAACTCCCAGAGTTCACTCAAACTTATGTCCATCGAATCGGTGATGCCATCCAGCCATCTCATCCTCTGTCGTCCCCTTCTCCTCCTGCCCTCAATCCCTCCCAGCATCAGAGTCTTTTCCAATGAGTCAACTCTTCGCATGAGGTGACCAAAGTACTGGAGTTTCAGCTTTAGCATCATTCCTTCCAAAGAACACCCAGGGCTGATCTCCTTTAGAATGGACTGGTTGGATCTCCTTGCAGTCCAAGGGACTCTCAAGAGTCTTCAACACCACAGTTCAAAAGCGCTCAGCTTTCTTCACAGTCCAACTCTCACATCCATACATGACCACAGAGAGTGCCTATTTACATGGCATACACCAAAAAGTGATCCTAATTTGATGAAAGGCTGGAAAGACACACTTTGAGCACTCCAGTACTCTTGCCTGGAAAATCCNATATATTCCCAACCAATGGATCAAACCCATGTCTCTTGTGCCTCCTGCATTGCAGGTAGATTCTTTACCCCTAAGCCACTTCTCTGTTTAAAATCTTAAATGAAACATTAAAAAAGACTGAAAATCTGTTCTGGTACAGTCATGATAAAACTTTTTAACAAGGGAGGTGGGAGGGGGGATGATTCATGTCAATGTATGGCAAAAACCACTACAATGTTGTAAAGTAATTAGCCTCCAATTAAAATAAATTAATTTTTTAAAAGAAGGAAAAAACTTTTTAACACAGAACACTTCAAGGGACAGCAGTACCTTTTCCCCACTTGATTTGTAACCACTCTCATGTTTGCATAAAGCAGAGGGAGATAATATTGTCCTGGGTGAGAGGCCTAAAGACAACATGGCAGATTCAGAAAACTGACAAATAGAGATAAGTAGGTTCAACATGGTTACTTCAGCTAAAAATTCAGCCCTGTCATTTATAATCCTTATGTTGGAGCATGGTACTCATCATATACCACCTTGTAATTAACTATTATATGTGAAATGGGCTTCCCTGGTGGTTTAGTCGGTAAAGAATCTGCCTACAGTGGAGGAGACTTGGTTTGGTCCTTGGGTTGGGAAGATTCTTCTGGTGAAGGAAATGGCAACCCACTCCAGTATTCTTACCTGAGAAATTCCATGGGCAGAGGAGCCTGGTGGGCTGCACTCCTTAGGGTAGCAAGAGTCAGACATGACTTAGTAACTAAACCACCATACAGATATCATTGTCCTTGCTAAAACAGTGTAATGAAAAGATACAGATTTTATAAATGGATCAACCTGATTTGAAATGTAGGTATAATAATTACCATGTGATTGGCCTCAAGCAATTTACTAACTTCTCTGGGCCTCATTTCTTCATATTAAATAAGGGTGATATTTACATATCAAGGTTGCTAAAAGAATTAAAGGAGATTACATATATATGATATGATACATTTTATTACTATAGAATATATTATTAATTATTTATAAATGTTAATTATCTGTAATCATTAATAATTAATGTTATTATATATTTATATATATTTGTCTGGCACAGGATAGAAATGTAATTAATGACAACTGTCATTTTTAGTGTCATAATATAATTTTGAGATTTACCCAAAGGCTAGCAATTTTGGAGAAAAGATGATAGAATTTCTTTGGAAAGAATAATGGATGAATGAATAAATGAATGAAGACATAAAAATGCCAAAGTTAATAAGGAAATGCAGACTGTGTGCCACGCTTGTTCAGTGATATGGCAGCAACATCATAGAATACAACGGAGGCCAAATGCTGAGGTTGTGCTTTGTTAATGAGGAAGTAATCATTATTTGGTTTAAAATGAAGCTTCCAAATTAATAGCCCTTATTTCTTTTTTATCAAATCTTCTCAGGACGTAAATATACATACAGCAAGATTTTACTCATAGTCATAAAAGTAACCTTTCTACTGTTTGTTCCTTCACAATGTGTCTCAGTTTACAACCATACACTTATTTCTGTGAGCACTTAATTGAAGATGCCTCATTCTACTAAACTCAAAGGTCCATGAAGGCAAAGACTGGATCTCTGACTTACTTGCATCGTCTTGGTTTTTGGCACATTGACTAGTGCATGGTAGGCTTTCACAATAATTGTTCAAAAAACAAAAGCTCTCCTCTTCATATCCTAAAAACATGTCAAGGGATTGACATGATATATTTGGGTTTCATTTTCTTCATTAAATAACTAGGTGTTTTTTAAACTGAAGTATAGTTGATTTATAATGTTGTGCCAGTCTCTGCAATACAGCAAAGTGACTCAGTTATACATATATACACATTCTTTTCTTATGCATTCTTTTCCATTATGGTTTCAACATAAAAAACTAAGCTTTAAAAGAATTGTGTCGAATTGATAATTGATCATTTTAGACATTTAGGCACTCCATTACTTGCATGTTATAGAGCTTTCAAAATCAAATGTCAGAAATGGAAACCCAAAATGGCATTCTGCTTTCAAGTAGGGGTTCTACAAAGACTGTCTCTGACTCCAGCATTATTCAGCATAATCTCTTAAGATGCTCTTCATTGCTCTGGTGGCCCAGTGCTTAAGGAAACAGAACTGGAGCTAGTGACAGTCCCTGTTCTGGGCCATAATCTAATATTTTAAATGCAGAAGAAAATTCCAAAAGTAAAAATCCCTTTCCTGAATCCATGGATTCAACTAGGTTATCCACTCTTAATGGGTTCTGGTCTCTGATATCAACATCAGGAATTATATGTCAAAACAAAACAAAAATCAGAACTTGAAAGCAAGAGTATGTGGTATGTTTTCCAAGTAGAATAGCACTTACAGATGCAACTCATCATTAAATGCTACTGCAGACACACACACACACACACACACACACACACACACACACACACAATGTATTCTATTCTCAAACAATGCTGAAGAGCCATAATATATAATAATTTTGGATAAAGATACCTACTTCCCATGGCTATTTTAAGGAAAAACTGGGATCATATATGTGAAATGCTGAATCAAAACTGGAATCTCTTGGGACTTTCCTGGTGGTCCAGTGGCTAAGACTCAGTCTTGTCAATGCAGAGGTCCAGGGTTCAATCCCTAGTCAGGGAACTAGATGCCACAACTAAGAGTTCTAGTGCTGCAACAAAGAACCATCACAGTCAAATAAATAGATAAACATTAAGAAAAAACAAACAAAAACTGGAATCTCTTGAATGCCCTCTGGAATGCAGGAGCAAATACTTGATCCAGGGGAGTTAAGGAGATAAGCAGATCACTCAAGAACCATCTCTCATCTCTTTGAGAACTGAAGATTTGTATTCTGTTTGTAAGCCTCTTGTATCTTCACGTTTATTCCAGATTCAATCATTTCTCATCACCTCCACCACTCCCACCTAGTGCTGGGAGGGACTCCCACCGTGTCTTTTATTGCCTTCCCACCTTTCCAAATCCACTTCCTAATTTGGCTATTAATCACTGAGCACCCAAAGTGATTCTTTTACCAAAAAAAAAAAAAATTTGATCGGGTCATTCCCTTCCTCAAAACCATCCAATAACGTCACAATAAAAATCTAAATTCCTTACCACAGCCAAATATATCTGACTACTGACTACCTCTGTAACCACACTTTATTAAACTTCACAATATCCAATGTTATAGTTTGCATTTATTTATCATTGGTTTGGCCAAAAAGTTTATTCAGGTTTTTCTACAAGATATTATGCAAATTATATAAAAAACCTAAATGAAATTTTTGGCCAAACCAATACTTACTTTATCTACTAGAACATAAATTCCACAAGAACAAGGATGATGTAGTTTTTACTTATTGTTCTATTCCTAATAGCTAGAGCTCAGGCACATAACAAATAATGACTATGTGTTGGATGAAAGAATGCATGAGTCTTCTCATCCATGTTAAAAATCAGATGTACTCATGACAGATGAAGTCAGCAGATAAAGAACGACTAATCATAGTTTCCCTGATGGCTCAGAAAGTGAAAAATCCATCTGCAATGCAGAAGACCTGGGTTCAGTCGCTGGGTTGGGAAGATACCCTGGAGGAGAGCATGGCAGCCCCCTCCAGTATTCTTGCCCCCTCCAGTATTCTTGCCTGGAGAATCCCCAAGGACAAAGGGACCTGGAGAGCTGCAGTCCATGAGGTCACAGAGTCGGACATGACTGAGCAACTAAGCACAATCATAGCTGTAAGAAAGACAGAAGACAGTTTTCAGTGGCAAAGGAAATCAGTGGAGTCAAAATAGGGCGGAAAAAAATGAATCTAGAAATTTATTCAAAAGCAAAAGTGAATTGTCTATTATTACATAGTAATAGAAACTATAACAACCATTTATCCACTCATAGTTCTGTACATCAGTCTAGGCAGATTTGATTAGTCAGGTCTTACTGGACTGTCATCAAGTTGTCAGCCAGGCAACTCTAGGGAAGCATTCACTTCTAAGCATATTCAGGTTGCTGGCAAAATTTAGTTCCTTGCAATTGTAAAACTGAAGTGTATGTTTTCTTACTGGCTATCATCTGGGGCTACTCTCAGCTCCCAGAGGCTACCCACATTTCTTACCCCATAGCCCCTCCATCTTCTAAGGTAGCTAGGCCATGTTTAATCCATCTCGGACCTGGAATCTTTCTGACTTCCTCTCCTGCTACCAACCAGAGACAATTCTCTGGTTAGGCAATCATTGTTTTCTGTTTCATGAATGAGGAAATCGGTGATTAAACAATTTGCCTGTAGTCCCATGAGGATTCATTGATAGATTTGGTACTAAAATTCACATTTCTTCATTCCTAGACCAGCATTCTATCTCTTTCGAGACTAAAAGCAGGAATGTCAGTAGACAGGGTCCTCCCCAGAATTTCCCCTCCTGCTCAGGATGCACGTCTTCGCGGCCTGTCTGGATGCCTTGTCTATAGATAGTAGCAGTGTTTAAGATCCTCTTGAATTGTTTGGTAAACGCTCTTAGTGCATTTCTGGGATTTTGCACAGTACAGTGAAGGAAAATACCTTATTCTACAAAAAAAGGAAATACAAGATGAATTGCCTCTTAAATAAGAAAGATATGTCCCAAGTAGAAAAAAGACTCTCTCAGAATGCCATCTCTGACTGTACCAGCAAGGGCAATGAGCAAAAATGCTATCAGTATACTTATAGCAAAAACATTCAGTAAAAGAATTTGATTACAAAAATCTATTCTCACCCACAATTGATTTTTTTTTCAACACAGCTTCCAGACAACTTAAAGATCAAAAAAAGCTGTCTATATACAGAATACTAAGTGACAAAACACAGAAAGCTTAAAAATGTTGACTTTGGGAGCAAAATGATTCAGAAACTGATTCCATTTTCATATCTACCACATATTGACTGTGTTCACCTCTCTAGAATTTAATCTCCTCATCTGTAAATTCAAAATGAGAAAACTGCTTCCCTCAGAGTGTTATTGTGAGGCAGGCTTAAGTCAAAAAATGTCTGGCATTTAACTCATCATAAGCACTAATTATATGCTTGCTATTGTTACTACAACTTAGTGTTAAAGAATATGTTTTATGTTTTTTCTAATATTTACTGGCATAAATATCACATATTGGATTAGTGATACTTATTTATCATCATAAATACAAGGAAGGTGATGTGTGAAAAAAAATTCTTTAAATTTTTAGGTTTTTAAAAACAGTAATTAATTAGTAAGATTTAACCTCAGAAATAATGAACCATCTTGTTAGACAATTATATCCATTTGTAAACATAACTACCGGAATATACATGAATATATTTAGCTATTATGTATCACCCGAAACAGTTTCTACAAGAGAAAAGAGTGGGTGGAAGATGTAGCAGAAAATACTCATTTTAAGATTAAGTGTGAAATATGTTGGAAAATCACCATGGAGACATTGTAAACAGTCAAATAACCCCAAATCTAGCCAAAGTTTAGAAATGGAATTCTTTGGATTTTGTAAAGCAGGACAACCTCATGCCTCAGAGCCTCAACAGTGAATAGTATTTTAAGTATCTAATAGTATTTTAAGTATCTTCCTCCCCGAAGGTTGGAATTAAAATCCCACAATTTGTCTAAATTATCAAATCAGTCATCAGCTGATTCACATCAATATATGGCAAAAACCACTACAATATTGTAAAGTATTTAACCTCCAATTAAAATAAATTAATTTTAAAAAAATCAGTCATCAGAAGACATTTGAAAGGACAAATTTCAAGTCCTACCCTTTAGTAGTTTTAATTTTTTAAAATTACCTAATTATCCTGGTAGAAAATGTAAGAAAGAGATTACTTTCAAATAAATTTCTCATCTACTGCCCCATCCCCACTTCCAGGCATAAAGTGGTCAGAGTTGTCAAGATGTGCAATTTTCTCTTAGCTAGAGTTGAGTTCACCTTGTGTATTACCCAATTTATTCCTAACCATGAACTTACAAAGTATTATTTTTCCATGTTTACAGAAGAGGAAACTGGTCTGAGAACTTCGATACTTTTGCCCATGGTCACCCAGGCCCATCAGACTCTTAACACTTCAGTAAAGCAAGAATCTGACCAAGGTAATGACATAAGAAACAAGGTCTAGTGAGAAGAAAAAGGAGGAACTCAGACAAGGGCCAAAGGAAGATACAAGCAAGAAAGCACACCCATGGATGAGCCTGCACTGAGAGACAGTAGAGCCAGGCCACCAGCATTCCTGACCACCTGCTTGAGTTAGGTTTAATACTCTAGTTAGTTCAAACTGCCTGGAGTCCTGAATATTTGGCATTTGAGACTTAGTCTCTCTCCTAACACACTCATTTTCTGGTACAGTGTTTATATTATTTTATTGGTTCATGTTGAATAGGTCTAAAGTCATTTACTCTGAAATATGAAGACAGTCAACACTGTAATTATGGTAAGAGCCAGCGTACATCTTCCATCATTGCTATTGACATGAGTTGGTGAGAGTACCCTATGATAGGCTACAGGGGTGTCATCTAATTGCATGCTTTTCATGCTTTTGAAGTAGAGCAGGAATTGATCTTGTTTACCACTATGACTGTGAACTTCTTAATGGAATCAACTAAAACTAACATCCCAGATAAAGAAACTGGATGTAAAATCCATACTCTACTGTCAAGATAAGGAAAGACAAATAAGAAAAGCACCATAACTGCCTTTGTACAGAAAACTCCTCTTACAAATGAGTCTATTGACAAAAAAAAAAAAATCTGATGATGCATAAAATATCAATCACAAGCTCCTTCAGTATATTCTAAAACATAACTCAGTATTAAAAGAATTGTTTAGTTAGGAACCATGTTAGCAAAATAGAAGTAAATGCAGTTTTGGCTCTTCCAGAAACGAAATCTTGAACCAGTCAGCCAGGAATCTTCTGATTATCACTAGTTAAGTCATCTGTCTGAGAAAGCTTTCCAGCCTCTAATGGAAAGTAACCTCGCAGTAAGCGCTTGGATTCTTTGCCCCATACAACTTCCTTATTCCTGATCCCTTATGCCTATAAAAGTCTTTTATTTTGTGCAATTCCTCAGAGTTTCTCACTGCTAAATTGGATGCTGTCTGATTCATAAATATTTAAATAAAGGCACTAAGATTTTAAAATGTTTTTAAATAAAGTAAAAATATATGCTTCATAAACTTAAAATTAAGATGCTAGAAAAACTTTCCCCCCAGAGACTATTGAATAATGTATTTCTGTAATGCCTAGTTTTAGTGAAGAGAATAATATTGGAGATAAATGCAAAATGTACACAACTTGGGCTTTTCCAAGGAATAGTTTAAAATGAAAAAAAAAAAAGAAAGAAAGAAATTATTGCTCCCAGGACTTCCCTGCTGGTCTAGTGGTTGAGACTCTGAGGAAACTAAGACCCCTCATCCTGGGTGGCCAAAAATCAATAAATAAATTTTAAAAATTAAAAATCTATTGCAATATATGTATTCCTTTATATTAGATTTTTTCACTTAATATTTTTTAAATTCTTTCATGCTTTATTTATATTAGCAGTTTGTTCTGTTTAATTCTGAGTAGTATTCCATTGTATGACTATACCACAGTTTTCCTGTGTGTTTTCCTGTTGATGGACACCTAAATGTTTCCAGCTGGGTCTGTGTTTCTGAAAAGGGTGGGTTGCTTTGGTAGCCATCTGGTTACTCATCTAATATTCTGAAATCCAGCTTGAACCTCCATCATTTATCAGCAAATAAACTACTGAAAACATGTGGTAAGTAGCAGAAGAGATACAACAGAAGTCAAGTCAAGGTCCAAACGAAGGCAAGTCACACTCAACACCACGCCCCTAGCCATTAGAGTATTTTTTTACATGCCAGAGTAAAAAAGCAGTAAGAGTAGAGAAAAAAACAGATCATTTTCATTCTTTGGGAGAATGGCATTGAAACATTTATAATACCATATAAGAAACGAATTGCCAGTCCAAGTTCAATGCAGGATACAGGATGCTCGGGGCTGGTGCACTGGGATGACCCAGAGGGGTGGTATGCGGAGGGAGGTGGGAGGGTGGCTCAGGATGAGGAACACGTGTACACCTATGGCGGATTCATGTTAATGTATGGCAAAACCAATACAACATTGTAACTATTCTCCAATTAAAAGAAATAAATTTAAATTAAAAAAAATCCAAACAAAAAGTTTCTACTTAAAAATAAAGCAATTTAGTTTGCTGCAGTACAACACCTATTTCATTGGAGATGATCACAGAAGGACCCAAAGAAGCAACCATAAAAATATTCTCTACTCATTCAGATGAAAGGGGATTTTGTAAGATAAGAAACACATATTGGGTAATATCATATTTACCATTCCTAAAATATAATTTCCTTGCTCTGAAACTTATAACACCACTGTAATGTTTCAGCCTTATTCACTCAACAAAAAATAAAGTAGTTCCAATATTCTTAAGAAAACTCCTTAACTTTCTTAATATAAAGTATTAGGTTGACCTAACAAATGCGCTAAAGGAAGAAGGAGTGGGAAGATTAGCCTAAAAACCAAAGAAATTCTTGTCATCTAAATTCATTTTATTTTAATTTTTAAAGAGACTACTGTCTCAATAATTTAATAAAATTGTATGTGCAACTGGAGGTACACATACAATTTATTGTAGGATGTTGAAAATTTTGATGAAGCTAGAAGTATTCCAGTGCAATAATATTTATATCTGAGGTGCCTCAAGTCTACGTTAATACTATAATACTTTAGTATATACTTAATAATACTATAATACTTAATACTACAATACTTTTACATTACTATAATACTTCTAATGGATTTGTCATATCAACATAACAAAATTCCTAGACAAAAGTATATTCCCAGTCCTATAAAATTCTCTGAGAATTGGGAAAACAGTCAATCACAAGGGCTTTTTGCTCTGAGTCACTGTGGCTATCACAAAGGATAACATTTCTCCTAATTATCATCTTCAGAATATCTACAAATAGCTATAAAATTCAAAATAACAGTTTCTGTGTATACAATAGAGAGTGTATACTGTTCTGAGAATAGACTCTGTCCTTTGCTCTGTCAATCTTACATGCTCTTGAAAGATTCTCAAGAGGCTTCTAACACTTATCAAAAAAAAAAATCTATAAGAGATCCCCAGAAGAATTTTCAAAACAAAATAGAGGAAAAGAAGGATAAAAGTTGGAAAGATTTTTGAAGTCTAGGGAAAAATAAATCAGTGTCATAAAATCAATGACCTGACAAGACTAAAAATTTATTTCTCTCTGTTGAATCCCAATGCTAGGTCAGTTTTTGTATTTTAATTCTGCATCTAGGTGGAAAAGATTTGGAAAACAACGTAGTACAATTTAGTGTAACTTGAGAATACTTCATTGATTCTCCAAAGTCAATTGTCATGTTTGGCTTTCCAGTGTAGCAAGAAAATACACTATAGTTCCTGGGAATACTTTTTGTAAAATTCACTTTCAAACAAATGTCATGCCACAGAGCCATGTTGTGACTCCTCAATTTGAAGACCCACAGACTTAAAGAGTTCCACACTTTTTGCTGTGTAGTCGTTAAGTCCTGTCTGACTCTCTTGTGACTCCACAGATTGTAGCCCACCAGACTTCACTGTCCTAAGATTTTCAAGGTAAGAATACTGGAGTGGGCTTCCATTACTTCTCCAGGGGATCTTCCTGATGCAGGGACAGAACCCACGTCTACTGAACTAGCAGGTGGATTCTTTACCTCTGAGCCACCTCCTTTAATCTCAGTTGAGTGAAACCCAACCAGAGCATACAGAAAATCAAGGATTGGGAAATGTAAACATACATGACATATTTCTGTCTTTTCCTGAAACCCCATAAAGTATCAATAAAGTTTCTTTTTTAATAAATGAGACATTAGTAAAGACTTTTTCAGTTTAGTTCAGTTCATTTCAGTTGCTCAGTCATGTCCAACTCTTTGCAACCCCATGAATCGCAGCACACCAGGCCTCCCTGTCCATCACCAACTCCCGGAGTTCACTCAGACTCACATCCATCGAGTCAGTGATGCCATCCAGCCATCTCATCCTCGGTCGTCCCCTTCTCCTCCTGCCCCAAGTCCCTCCCAGCATCAGAGTCTTTTCCAATGAGTCAACTCTTCTCATGAGGTGGCCAAAGTATTGGANTGGTGGTGGGGCAGGGGTGGGGGGTCATGTATATCTACTACATAGGTGATACTGTTTACTTCTCATTCAGTTCCATTCAGTCACTCAGTCGTGTCCAACTCTTTGCGACCCCATGAACCGCAGCACGCCTGGCATCCCTGTCCATCACCAACTCCTGGAGTTCACTCAAACTCATGTCCACTGAGTCGGTGATGCCATCCAGCCATCTCGTCCTCTGTCATCCCCTTTTCTTCCTGCCCCCAATCCCTCCCAGCATCAGAGTCTTTTCCAATGAGTCAACTCTTCTCATGAGGTGGCCAAAGTATTGGAGTTTCAGCTTCAGCATCAGTCCTTCCAATGAACACCCAGGACTGATCTCCTTTAGGATGGACTGGTTGGATCTCCTTGCAGTCCAAATGACTTCTCATTGCATCCTATCAAAAGGCATGTAATTTCAGTTTGTCCCAACACTGGTGATGTAAAACTTAATTCTTTGGTTAAGTTGAAGTATGACCAATTGCACACTTTAAAGTGAATTTGAATAGCACAATAGCAAAGGACAGTTCCAGGTGAACAGTATAATAGCAAAGGGATTTTTTTCCCCTTGTAACTAGTAAATATGCGGGGTAGCAGTTTTAGATTGTTTGGTCCTTTTCTTTTCCCCAAAGGTGTTAACATCTACTTCTGATCTTGCCTGAATCAATTATTACATTGGTGGCTGCAAAATGATGATTTTCTAATGTTAATATGTCTGTTGTAGCTGATATTCTTCTGTGAAAGGGAGCTTTCTCTACTCCCCCATGTTTTGGAGTAACACTTGATTTATAGATTCTTGTTTGATTCAGTGCCATTATAACCCATTTACATCGTTATTCTTTTTCATGTTTGCTGCTGCCGCTGCTAAGTTGCTTCACTTGTGTCCGACTCTGTGTGACCCCAGAGACAGCAGCCCACCAGGCTCCCCTGTCCCTGGGATTCTCCAGGCAAGAACACTGGAGTGGGTTGCCATTTCCTTCTCCAATGCGTGAAAGTGAAAAGTGAAAGTGAAGTCGCTCAGTCGTGTCCGACCCTCAGCGACCCCATGGACTGCAGCCTTCCAGGTTCCTCCATCCATGGGATTCTCCAGGCAAGAGTACTGGAGTGGGGTGCCATTGAAAAATTTCCAAATTCGGCCTATATGAGCTCCTTCAAGATGGCTCCTTTGTTCTTTGAAATATATCCCCATTGGTCTTTGAGCCCTTCCTTGCTTCCTGGCACAGCTGGATGTTCTGGTTCATCTTGTCCCCCAGGGCTTGAGTCAGCAGCTTCTTCAAGGAGCTCCAGTTCTTTCCTGTGAATAATGGTCTTTAGAGAAACTGTGATCTGGGTGCCAAGTATGCAGATTGCTGTTGAAGTGTCATCACTTCAGGCCCTTTCAGTAGGAAAAGTGAGATACCTTTTTTCTTTCTTGCTAAAGCAGAAGTTCAGATTAAGCAGTCTCAGAGTTCCTTACCTTTCCCTTCTCCATGTTAGTATCTTTCTTCTGCCACAGTGAGAACTGTGATTCTGAACACTATTAATAAATTTCATTCTCTCTATCCCATGGTATTCACAAATGTTTTTAAAGAATTATTGTATCCATGCCTCTCCCAACAACAAATCTACAGTGAAGTTCAAAATTTCTTCATAATTGATTGTTTTTTGGTCCCTAGACTATCTCCCACTAAAATAGGGTTTCTCAAGCTGAACATTCTTTATATTTGGGGCTGGATAATTCTGTGTTGGAGGAGTTGTCCTGTGCACTGTTAGATGTTTTGCACCATCCCCGGGCTCTAGATATTAGATACCAATACTACCTCCTCAACCCCACTGTGGCAGTGAGAAATGAGTATAAACATCATCAAATGTCCTCCGGGGGGCAGGGTCAAAATCACCGTCAGTTGAGAGCCACTTCACAAGGTGGGACATACAGCCAGAGGACTGGTTTCAAAAGCTACTTAAATTAAGCTTATTATGCTGTTGTATTATCCATTTAATATAGTTATATATTTGATATCTTTCTATTTGTGTTCAACCTTAGCATTTTGTTTTTCTTTTATCATTTTAAAATTAAATTTGATTTGTGAATAAATAAAGCTTCTACATCATTCAAAAGTAAAAACTTCATAAAAAATGTTCTGTAAAGTCTCTTTTCTGTTCTCAAACCTGCCACTCTGTTCTTGCTCACGATACTGTTTTTGTTAATTTCTAGTTTATCTTTCTTACACAAATCATAGCATATTATACATTCTTTCTGCAACTCGATTTCTTCACTTAAAATATATCCTGTGGTGATATCACTTCAAAACAATTCATAGATATCTTCACTTTTTACAGCTGCTCATTACTCTGTTGTGTGTCTGTTCCACAGTTTACTGCCCTAACTGTTAGGGATGAGCATTTAGGGTGTTTCCAGTGTTTTGATAATACAAATAATTTAACAGTGAATAAGCTTGTGCACATGTTGTTTTGGATTTCTGAAGATATGTCTCTGAGATAAATTCCTAGAAATGGAATTGTTGGATCAAAGGGTAAATGCATATGTAATTTTGTTAAAGATTGCTAAATTCTCCTTTATGGGGTTTATCCTGTTTTCCATTCCCACCAAGGTGTGAGAGAATGTGTTGTCATCCCTTGAATTTGTGCCAATCTGATAGGTGAGAATGTCAGTATAGAATCAGTATAGTGTTGACTTGTACTTTTTTTTATTGCGGTAAAAGTTGAACATCTTTGCATATGTTTATCTGTTTGTGTCCCTCTCTACTGTGTATGTGTGAACTGTTGGGTTGGTCCAAAAGTTAGTTTGAGTTTTTCTAAAAAATATTATGGAGAAAACCTGAAAAAACTTTTTGGCCAACGAAGTATTTATGTTTTGCTCTTTTCACTTTAATTTATATAATAAGGAGAGCTAATCAATATATTTGTAGTACTGAGCCATCCTATTCAAGAGGAAAGAAAATTCATTTTTTGATGTCCATTTTCATGTCTTTCAAGAGTAGTTTAAAATGCTAAAATTTTTCCTCATGTAAGAGTCTCTCATACTGCTTGTTAAATTACTCCCAATTACTTTATCTTTCTTGTGACTTTGCAAAACATTACTTTTTCTCATTGGTTATAGTTTGTGTATTTGAAGACTGTTGAATTTTACATGTTAATTTTATATTCTGATATCTTGCTGAATTATTTTATTCTTTATCTTATCNTCTCTCATACTGCTTGTTAAATTACTCCCAATTACTTTATCTTTCTTGTGACTTTGCAAAACATTACTTTTTCTCATTGGTTATAGTTTGTGTATTTGAAGACTGTTGAATTTTACATGTTAATTTTATATTCTGATATCTTGCTGAATTATTTTATTCTTTATCTTATCACTGAATAGTGAATGTTTTCCAGGGATTTCATCATGTCACGTAAAAATAAAGATAGTTTAATTTTCATTTAAAAAATTTGCATGTCCTGTCTATCTGGAATCATCTGTCCTTTTGTACTCTCCATTGTTGCCCTTGCTGTTCATATGAACTCAAGTTATCTTTTTTTTTTCTTTTTCAGTAAGTTACCAAATGGACACAAATAATACAGGTTCTATAACCCTTTGGGCATGATCCTAGTGACATTCCAGAAAACACGGAATCTGCCAATATGTCCCCAGTTGAAGCTGGAACCTTCTCCTTCAAATCAGGTCTTCCACTGCATTAGTTTATTCCTGGTTGTTCCTAATTCATGACTTTTGCTCTGATTTTTCTTTCTCCTTTGCATGCCTGCTGCCATGCCCAGGTATAGACTCCCACTATTTCTTAGATTAACTGCTCCTCTTCTCACTGGTACCCCTTATATGATCAGTCTATACAACTCCTAAGTTCAGTTCAGTTCGGTTCAGTTGCTTGGTTGTGTCAAACTCTTTGCGACCCCATGGACTGCAACACGCCAGTCTTCCCTGTCCATCACCAACTCCCGGAGCCTACTCAACTCATGTCCATCAGTAATGCCATCCAACCATCCCGTCCTGTCATCCCCTTCTTCTCCTGCCTTCAGTCTTTTCCAGCATCAGGGTCTTTTGCAATGAGTCAGTTCTTCACATCAGGTGGCCAAAGTATTGGAGGTTCAGCTTTGGCATCAGTCCTTTCAATGAACATTCAGGACTGATTTCCTTTAGGATGGACTGGTTGGATCTCCTTGCAGTCCAAGGGTCTCTCAAGAGTCTTCTCCAACACCATAGTTCAAAAGCATCAATTCTTCAGCACTCAGCTTTCTTTATAGTCCAACTCTCACATCCATACATGACTACTGGAGAAACCATAGCTATGACTAGATGGACCTTTATTGGCAAAGTAATGTCTCTGCTTTTTAATATGTTATCTAAGTTGGTCATAGCTTTTCTTCCAAGGAGCAAGTGTCTTTTAATTTCGTGGCTGTAGTCACCATCTGCAGTGATTTTGGAGCTCCCCAAAATAAAATCTGTCACTGTTTCCATTGTTTCCCCATCTATTTGACATGAAGTGATGGGTCCGGATGCTATGATCTTAGTTTTCTGAATGTTGAGTTTTAAGCCAACTTTTTCTCTCTCCTCTTTCCCTTTCATCAACAAGCTCTTTAGTTCTTCTTTTCTTTCTGCCATAAAGGTAGTGTCATGTGTGTATCTGAGGTTGTTGATATTTCCCCCAGCAATCTTGATTTCAGGTTGTGTTTCATCCAGCCCGGCATTTCTCATGATGTACTCTGCATGTAAGTTAAATAAGCAGGGTGACAATATATAGCCTTGAGGTACTCCTCACCCTATTTGGAACCAGTCTGTTGTTCCATGTCCAGTTCCAACTGTTGCTTCTTGACCTGCATACAAATTTATCCTAAAGCATAGGTCAAATCATGTTGCTTTCTTGATCAAAAACCTTGAAAGCTCCTTTTTGTTTAATTGTAAAGTATCTCCTCCTTTGAGGGTCCCTTTAATTAAATTCTTCCTGGGGAAGAAAATGGCAACCCACTCCAGTATTCTTGCCTGGAGAATTCCATGGACAGAGGAGCCTGGCGGGCTACAGCCCATGGGGTTGCAGAGAGTCAGACATGACTGAGCAACTAACACTTTAATTAAGTTCTTACTCCTCATTGTGACCTTCAAGGCCCTTCCTGATCTAGTCTCCACTATTTTTATACAACATCCTTTATTCTAGTATAAGAATTCCACACTTCATTTAAATTTGGCTACTTGCTGTTCTCTGAATCTACCATAAAAATTTCTCCTTCCTACATTTGTGTCAATTTTTTTCCTGTTTTCTGTTACTTTTTTTCATTAAATTCCAACCATATTTCAAAGTCCATCTCAGACATCACATTCTCCATTAAGACTTTTTTATGCCTTAATCCAGAGAAGGTACTGGTGACCCCCTCCAGTACTCTTGCCTGGAAACTCCCATGGACAGAGGAGCCTGGTAGGCTGCAGTGCATGGGATCACTAAGAGTCTGACGGCTGAGCGACTTCACTTTCTCTTTTCTTTCATGTATTGGAAAAGGAAATGGCAACCCACTGCAGTGTTCTTGCCTGGAGAATCCCAGGGACGGAGGAGCCTGGTGGGCTGCCGTCTATGGGATCACACAGCAGCAGTATGCCTCAATCAAATATATTCTCTTCCTCATTAACCCCAATGCAGTTTGTACTTCTCACTGATGCTTACCTGCTTANAACCCACTGCAGTGTTCTTGCCTGGAGAATCCCAGGGACGGAGGAGCCTGGTGGGCTGCCGTCTATGGGATCACACAGCAGCAGTATGCCTCAATCAAATATATTCTCTTCCTCATTAACCCCAATGCAGTTTGTACTTCTCACTGATGCTTACCTGCTTATATTGACTTGTGTGCTTATTTCAGGTTTTTATTCTCCTCCCTACTGATACCTGTACTGGTGCAATATAATCTTCAGAGGAAGATTTTAGCTAAATCATCTTTGTATTTCTTGAATCAAGAAGCACAATCCTTAATATGAGTTTAATAAGTTATTAACAAAATCAATGGAGTGTGAACTGCCAATTTGTTTGGCATCTACACAAATGCTTTTTATCATTCCAGCTTCAAGTTTGGGGAAAGAGAGCTTCCTATTAAGACAATATTTAACTGAGATTAAAAAAAAATGGAATCATATTTATGCTACCTTTTCCAGTGCAGTTTTCATTGTAAGAAGATTCCAAATTTTCCTTTAAAAAGGTTTCTAAAAGTCAGGACAGAATAGTGACCCATATAGTACTGGCCCTAACCTGTTAAATGTAGGCAAACACTATGACCAGGAATTCCTGAGACTAGAGAGGAGAACCATGAGACCATGTGGTCAGATGATATGATATCAAACCCATGGTGCAATTCAAAACACAGCTGTGGAGCAGGAATCTGGAACCAACCCCAAGTCTCTTTCTCTCCTGTTTCCACCCCCCAGTTGAGGTGATGTGGGTTTTAGTTTTCTTATTCTAAACAGGTTTCACCCTTATCAAGATAAGAGCTTTTCTTTTTCCATGTACCTTACCCTCATTTTATTCACTAACATCTCTTTCTCAGCCAAGTGAGAATAGTGGTTTTCCAAAGCATTCTGGATTGATATTTGATATTGCCCACAACTCTGCAATTAGAGACAATGAAAGTAGGGCACTAATTGAAAATAAGTTTTTGTTGTTAAAAATAATATTTATGTAGGCAATCTGTAGAAGGAAAGAGGTAAAATTGAGGAGATATATATCTCAAGATACACTTTAAAGTTTGTCCATCTGTTTATATCATCCCATTTCTCAGAGTAAGCTAACTACAAATAGTATCGTAGTAGAATGTTAGCTTCTCCTTTTGGGAGTATAGAAGTTGAGTTTTCAACAAGCAGAGCATGATTATGGTTGGATAGAACAATATAAGACTGTGTTTTACATAGACTGTTTCCTTGAAAGAAATTTGAGTTCTTCATAAGCATTGCATCATGAAACCATCCAACATCCTTAGGAGGAGAATGGAGTTATGATTCCCATTTAATTAATGGAAAAATTAGAAAAGAGAGGGTTTGAGTTTCATATTCACCAGTGACCATACAGATGTGACTTATACAGCCTTTTGATTCTCTATCTACACTTGCATGAATTACATCTCTCTGTTGCTCTATCTGTGTGTGTTAGTTGCTCAGTTGCATTCGACTCTTTGCGACGCCATGGACTGTGGCCTGCCAAGCTCCTCTATCCATGGAATTCTCCAGGAAAGAAGACTGAAATTGGTTGCCATTCACTTCTCCAGGGCATCTTCCTGACCCAGGAACTGAGCCCACGTCTCCTGCATTGCAGGCAGATTCTTTACCATCTAAGCAGCCAGGGAAGCCCTATCTATACTTGTATAAATGATATCTCTCTGTACTGGTTTTACGTTGAGTTATATTTCTTCGCTTTTGCATTAGGCTGTTTAAAAATTATCACATAGAAACTTTTTGTAAATATCCTGTATTATGAGGTATCATCTTCAAACTTTTCTGTTGTAGTAGTCCAACTGGAACAGGGCTTTGCTGTATCCCATTTATCTAGAGGTTGCATCTCAGTTGCTTTAGCCACCAGGAATATAGCCACAATCTCAAATTCGAACTAAGGCTGGTCCTAGGTGGGAAATTGCTGTCACAGAGCTCATGAATCTTACCTTATATAGAAGATAGCACTGGTTCCATCACTCAAGCAATATGTGTAAAGCAAACAATAACAGGACATCAATCTATTGACATCAGCAAGGAAATGATACCTGAAAAAGGATGGCAAGTTCTAAAAAGCAGTCTGCTATGGGTGAGAGTATATGAAAGACTGTGAACATTCTCAGGAAAAAAAAAGGCTGTTTAAATGACAGCAGCCTAGTAATGGAATCTTGTTTCTAGTCCTTTCTCACAGTAGTTTGGGAGTGTTCTCTTACATAGCTCTGAGACAAGGAACAAAATGGCAATGGTAAATATGCACGGTTAATTTGGTATGCTGACAATTCTTAGTGAGGTAATTAGAATTGTTATATTTTGTGTTTCTATGAGGTAAGACATTTAAAATTCTATTTTAAAAACATTCCTAATTTTATTTCTAACATCAGAAATGGTTAAAAAGTAATTCCTGAAGTAATATATATCAGAAAATGAGGATCTCCTTCTTTCCTCCAAAGGAGAATGAGTTGTCTTTTATCCAGTATAAGTCTAGAGTCAGAGCCAATCTGTGAGTGAGTTGCATACTGGCCCTCTGACAATTGTCAGAGGGTCTTGACGTTTCTGCTGATGATCTGTGGACAGGGACACCTGGTGATGGTAACAGAGGTGAAGATCAACAGAAAAGAAGCCATGGGGGCCTCCCTGCCTCAGTCAGACTCCCACCAACTGACCTTTGGGGAGTTCCAGGTTCTAGATTTTATAGAATCTACTTGGTGTGGAATAAAGTTTATCTGCACATAAACTTATTCCAAGGAGAAAATCTGATTGTGTGCTTTCTGTATTCCCATACCTCAGTCTTTAAAACCACAGAATATTTTGAATCAGTGTTCATTGGATCATTTGTCATTATGGCAAATAATTTTCGGGTCTCATAGCACTTGAAAAACATGTTTTGGAGATTCCGTGTAACATTCTGGGTGCGGTGGTTTTTCAAAGGCTCAATCTTATACACAAAGCAGAGCTATAAAACCAGTGATTAGCACTGATGCAACAGCTTCCCAGCTATGCTGAATATGCAGTGTTCTGAATGCTTTAAGCCCATGCTGGCCTGACACGACTCACTATATGTTGACAGAAGAGGGCTAAATTGTGAATGCTACACATGTATAATCTTTATTCAAACAAACTCAGTTTCTGCAAAAGTCATTTGCTAATGAGAGTTCATATGTATTTCTCTTGAAAAATTATGAAATATTTAATAGATGTAAAATAAGTATTATAACAAACTATACCCCTTTGTTTACCATCTAGTAAAGAAAGAAAATATTTCTAATTATTTTGAAGCTCCTTGTCATTATTTCTCACTCCAGAGGTAACCGCTATCTTGACTTTTGGATCTATCATTTGAATCTTTTCCTAGTAAGTTATATACATATAAAACTGTGATATTATACATACAGTATAACTATGTATGTTTATGGTAATATACATGTGGGAAAACATGTATGATGGCCAAAGTGTAATGGAAAGGATCTATATATACATATAACATATATATATAGTATTGATAATAATAAGTAGTTATAGTTTGGCAAGTTTTCTAACTTTATATGAAAGGCATAATATTTTATGCCTTCTGTGGTTTGCTCATTTGTTTAGAATTTTATTTTTTAGATTGATTCATATGCCTGTGGCTCATTAGTCTTCTCTGGTGTGTTCAGTTACATAAACATACCACAGGTTATGTGCTTACTTCCCTTTTGGTTTATACCTAGGTTGTTTGCAGCCTAGGTATGTATGTATCTTTATGTACACAAGCAAGATTTTCTCGAGTATAAAAAGTGGAATCTGCATGCCTTCAACTTTCCTAAATAATATCAGATTGTTTTCCAAAATCAGTGAATCAGTTCACACTCAGTGGCTAATAGTTCTCATTGCTCCACATTCTCTTCAATCTCTGCGGTAGTTAGACCTTCAAGTTCTTGCCAATGTAGTAGGTATGAACTGGTATTTTGTAGTGGATTTAGTATTATTTTCCTTTGTTTCTAAANTGGCTAATAGTTCTCATTGCTCCACATTCTCTTCAATCTCTGCGGTAGTTAGACCTTCAAGTTCTTGCCAATGTAGTAGGTATGAACTGGTATTTTGTAGTGGATTTAGTATTATTTTCCTTTGTTTCTAAAAAGATTAAACTTCTAAGTATATGTTTGTACTTTGGTTAAATGTTCATTTTGTATGCCCTTTTTGTTATTGAGCTGTTAAGTTATTCTTGTCTGTTTTTAGGTGTTCTTTATATATTCTGGACACAAACTTGTTTTTCATTAGGCATGTATGTTTCAAATATTTTCTCCCAGATTGTTATCTTCTCAGTTTCTTTTGACCCAGTCTGTTATTTCTTTAAAATTTTGCCTAAGGTAAATACATACTTTCTACTTAGTATTTAAAAAGATAAAATTGGATTAATTATAATATTCAGAATTTATATATGGACATAAGAATCAGAAATGGTACATTCATGCTAATTGTTTTAAAAAGGAAAATGGCTGATTTATGCTTCCTGACACTCTGCAGCACAGCCTATTGAGATACTGATATCTAGTCTTAACCACATAGATTCCTTTATTTAACTGAGTCAGTCATTGTTTTGGGTATATCCACAAAGTCTGTACATTAACCAAATAGCAGCAACACATCTCTTTCCTTCCAACGTCCAATTTCTGGAAGAAGCCATCTATTCTTGTCTCTCCTTCCTTATAATCACTCATACCTTCTCTTCCAGTGACCCAGCTTCCCCGTGACTTGTTTGGAAACTGATCTTTCGAAGATTGCAGTGAACTTGCAGTTTCCAAATTGAATAGCCTCTTTTTTAGATTTGCCAGGTTAACAAATAAAAATATAGGATTTGAAGTTAAATGTGAGTTTCAGATAAACATAGAACAACTTCTTAGGATAAGTATGTCCCAATATATGTCTCAAATATTTGCCCCTCAGCCCCCCACCCCAAACACATTCAATAGAACACAAAGTACTATCAAAATGCTTCAAGTATTTATATTAATAATTCCCTCATAGTGATTATAATTCTGGAGTGAAACAAAGATATGGAAATTTTGGTATTTAGTTCATGTGATACATTTATAGAACAGTGAGCTCTGATTACATTTCTGTCTAATCAAATGCTATTCCGCCAGTCTCCAGGCCTGAGACATTCCCTCCTTCAGCTGGATTCTCCCTAGGCAGTATGATTGGGGAAGAAGATGCAGACTAACACAAATTATCCTAGTGGGAAGAGTTAGAACCTCAGAGAACGGCTGTAACCAAGAGAATCCCATTGTGAAGACAAAAGAGGTTAGGCTGCGGAGGTTGGGGGTGAGCAGGGTGAAAGTCTTGGAACTGTGCCTGAGGCGTGTCTTTCTCTCCTTCTCTAATCCTCCATCAAGCGCTTTTCCCTAACTTCTATCCTCTGGAAGGAAATGCAAAAGACTAATAAATACAAACCCCGGAAAGAGTAATTAAAGCGACAGTAAAGTATCTTGGAAGGGTTTCAAACAGGTGAGGGAATGTGGTCAAGAGCCTTTCTAAATAAATGTACTTTTGTTTGATTTGAACTTTTAACTGCAGTAATAATTTCAAGAGGTAAATGTTTTGAATTACAGATTTTCAATAACTTGGAAATAAGAGTGATATATCATAAACAATGGCAATATTTAACACTTAGAAATAACCCAGCATGTAAAAAAAAACCCCAAAACCAGAATTCCTAAAACCAAGAGTCACTACTTCTTCAAAGTTCTAAGTCTTGAGTCATTCCTTTAAGTATTGAGGGTTTTCCAAGTAGCTCAGTGGTAAAGAATTCACCTGCTAATGCAGGAGACATGGGTTTGATCCCTGGGTCAGGAGGATCCCCAGGAGGAGGAAATGGCAACCCACTCCAGTACTCTTGCCTGGAAAATCCCATGGGGTCACAAAAGTTGGACACAAATGAGCATGCACCCACAATGCTTGATTAGATATTGAAATTCAAGAGTTCATTTAAGATCCCCCTTAAAAGTCATTGTCTTCTTGAAGTCTTCACCTATCTCAATGGTCTCCATCACTAACTCAGAGCACGTTTGCATTTCATTTAGTCCTCACTTACTGTGGCTGTGTACTATGGTTTGTTACAAGTCCCTGCCTACTCTTGGATCATCACTCCTCTAAGGGAAGAGTTCATGCCTCATTTTTCATTATTTCTCCACTGTTCTTGGCCCTGAATTGTGCTTGAAGACTGTTGACTTGAACCTCAGCCTTAAAGCAAAGAAAAAATGATTCACATTGCTCAACTGGCCTAGAAGTGTTCTTGTAGAAAAATGTTATATATGTATTAGTAAAGGTAAAATAAATTGGCAATATATTGTATCTCCAGAATGATAACTTGTTAATCTGTCTTTGAGTCCACTCACATTCAAGTCTTGGAAAATACTTTAAAATTTCAAAAGAGACAGTTGTATATCTGAGATACAAAGATGTATTTATAAAAAGCAAGGTCTAAAAATATGCTTTACATGTAAGCAGGGAAAGGTCACTTTTAAATCCTGGGTCTTTCTCTTATCTGAAAAGTCAGAAAACTTTTAATATGTCTTCAAGGAGAAAGTTTGAGAAACAAAGAATGTGGCCTTTCCTCCAAAGTCTTCAGCTATATATTATCATGGAGTCCTGGGTCTACATGTGGAAACTGATGGTATTAGGCAACTTGCCTAAAGGGAGTCATTGACTGGAGCTGGGAAAAATCTCCCAGCTTGTGCCATAACCCTAGACTGTGTCGACAGAAGTCAGGCTCCACAGACTGTTTTGTGAGTGTAATGCTAGCATAATGTTAGCAAACAGTAAAGCAACATCTGCTATAGACATGGCCAGAGAAATCATTTTATAAAAAGCACAAAATGACCTGGGAGAGAGGAGGCAAATCTGAGAAATGTGAGCGCTATGGTTGCTAACATTTTTATTGGAGATTTACAGAGAAATGAATGTTCAACCAACACCCTTCACGCCCCCCGCCCCCACCCTGAAGAGTAACTCAGGGAACATCCGAGCTACCAAAATTATCTAGCACAAAACTTCTCTATTTCTTGCTTCTGAACAGCCCAGGTTTCTTGTTATCTGACAGGGACACAGCTTTACTGAAATGATGGTATCCATGTTTTACATGGGGGAAGGTATACTGAAATAAACACTGAAATAAACACTGAAAAAAATTTTTTTACATGGGGGAAGGTATACTGTAATAAACTCTGAAATAAAAAATAAGCCTGGTATGAAGAGGGTGGCTTAAAGAGTGTTCCCCCACAATGTTTCTGTGAAGAAAAGTAAGCATGCCATTTAGAGCATGACTAGGATATTGAATCGCTACCATTGGCTTTTCACAATNATACTGTAATAAACTCTGAAATAAAAAATAAGCCTGGTATGAAGAGGGTGGCTTAAAGAGTGTTCCCCCACAATGTTTCTGTGAAGAAAAGTAAGCATGCCATTTAGAGCATGACTAGGATATTGAATCGCTACCATTGGCTTTTCACAATTCAGATAACATATTAATATATGACCAGATCCTAACACTCATTATGAAAACACGTATGGAAAATCCTTTCATTCAGAGCAGACAACCAGGAAGCACTGTCTTAGCCACAAGAATGTGTCCCTATTAAGGCACCAGAACCCTAGACTCCAGTGCTGCTGTAATTTGCTGCACAAGAGCTATTATTTTGCTTCACATTTCTCACAGGACTTGAGTTTGAAGCTCTAAGGCAACAAGTGATGTGACAACAGCATTGTCTTTGTAAAGATTTCAAATATGTGGAGGTTCCCACTGTTTGACCTATTTTTGCCACTCATGCATTATATACTGAGAAAGTTTCATGCATACAGTGAACCCATTCATGCTTAATGGTTCTTATCTCTGTGCGTTTTTATGTGTAAGTATATAGACACACATATATTTTTTGTGTCCAAATGCATACTTTTTCTTAGGTGACAGGATGAATAATCTAAATATTATCAATGATTTCAGCATTTTGATATAAAGTTATAGTCAGATGTCTTAAATAGTTTACTTTTTTTTCTGAAACTTTTTTATTGGAGTTGAGCTGATTTACAATGCTGTGTTAGTTTCAGGTGTACACCACAATGAATCAGTTATACAGATATCCATTCTTTTTTAGATTGTTTTCTCATATAGGCCATTACAGTGTATTGAGTAGAGTTCCCTGTGCTGTACAAAAGGTTCTTTTTTTTTTTCTTTTGATTGGAGCATTTAATTCCATTTATATTTTTTATTTCTTTTTAATGACACAGCCACTGTGGAGAACAGTATGCATATTCCTTTAAACACTAGAAATAAAACTACCATATAACCTAACAATCCCACTACTGGGCATATATCCTGAGGAAACCCTAACTGAAAAAGACATGTACCCCAATGTTTATTGCAGCACTATTTACAATAGCTAGGACAATGGAAGCCACCTAGATGTCTATCCACAGATGAATGGATAAAGAAGTTCTGATATACATACACAGTGGAATATTAGCCATAAAAAGGAATACATTTGAGTTAGTTCTAATGAGGTAGAAGAATTTACTTTTCAAATTCAGAATTCTTTAGGCAAAGAGAGTTAGGTTTAAAATCCAAAAAGCAAAAACTAAAGCATAAAACCCCCTCAAACCAACAGGATTTAATGTATAAAATACAATGTGCCAGATTCTCTCTATCACCACCCTCTAGCTAGTCATGAGAAATGTACTTTGGAAGCATTGTCAATTCTTTCAGGCCACTAATACATTAGTGTACTAATAGCCTAAGAATTGATACAACTATTAAGAGTGCCTAATTTACAACTCAGAGTAAGTTATCTACTGACTGAATCTCTCTCAAGCATAATGTTATTGCCCAAATCTCAAAAAAAATCAGATAATTGTTTTTTTGATGAATTTAAGGCAATAATAGGGGGATAGGCTTCATCCACCCATTCTCCATCATTTATTGATTCTTTTATTTGACACGCTTTTTTGAGTGACCACTCTGGGCTCAGCACTGTTTTGTATTCTAGTGTGCAATGCTTTGTTAGTTAGACAAATTCATCTTTTAGGAGCTTATATTTTAGTGAGGGACCCAGAACAATAAATAATTAAATAGACAAATAGGAGATGATCTCCACTAGTGCTGAGTGCTATGAACAAAATAAAATGGAGACACTTTTTGTTGGGGGATTAGGGAAGTTTCCCAAGGAAATAATATTTGAGCTGAACTCGGAATGGTGGAACTAAACCAGCTTCATGAAGGTCTGAGAGGGTGAATGGTTCTAAGCAGTTGGAATAGTAAGTTTCAGGCACCTGGGGTAGTAGCCAGGCCTGAGTAGTGAGCAGGAATGGATGTGGAACAGTAGGTGAGGGCAGAGAGGTGGACAGGGATTTG
>SJYV01056328.1:1473397-1492635 GCA_006410875.1 Neotragus pygmaeus
CTATCAAATGCTGCGACCCAGAATGGGCCAGGCAGTGGTGGGGCAGGGGGCTCTTTCCCCAGGGGATACAGTAAAATGAATTGCATTACCTCTGTTGTATGCTTTTTCTTTTTTTTTTTTAATATTTATTTGTTTTTGTTTATTTATTTATTTGGGTGCATTGGGTCTCAGTCACGACATGTGGGATCTAGTTCCTTGACCAGGAATTGAACCTCTGGGCCCTTGCATTCAGAGCTTGGAATCCTAGCCACTGGACCACCAGGGAAGTCCCCTGTTGTATGTTTTTTCAAATATAAAATAAACACTTGCCTCTTTTTCAGCCACTCACATGAAGATAGTTTATAATTTGGGGAGAAAGGAGCATCCAGATTGTATTAACTACATAACTAAAACCATATACCTCCTAAAAAACAGTATGAAATTTTTCAAGCTGAGTCATTGTTGACCTAGGCTCTCAAATAGCAGTGGTTTGAATAGCATTTGAATTGCTGGTATTAAGAAATGCAAACAAATCTTTCGTGTTCATCTTCTCCCAAATTTATTTCTATTTAATTTTCGATAGAATGCTTTATCAGACTTCGTCTATGAAGAGTTCTTGAAAATAGTATTTGGCATCTGTCCGTCTCACCTTCATTGCTTTGCTTTGCTGATGCTAAGAGACACCATTAATTTGATGTACTAGCAGAGAACCAGCCATGAAGCATCCTCACAGGAAAGTAGTGTTTGTTTTAGTCAAAAGCAGGCAGACTCGCCTGTCTGCTTTATCTTCCTTTACTGAAACGGACACGTTGTCGTTTTATGAAACTTGCGGCAGTTGTGATGTTGCATCATGCATCTATAGGTACTTCAGATTGTTTCTGCTTTCTTAAGTGTCTTCATTCTTTTTTGGAAACTGTTCTCTTGCTGGTCACCATTGTAATACTTGTGCTTGGTAATCAAGCTTGAATAATTGAGAGACAGCTTCCTATGGTAAAGAGTGTTGAACTGATCATGAAGAAACCTGGGTCCTAGCCCTGGGTTTGCCGCTTACCAGCTGTGTGACTGTGGCCAAGTCATTCCACTTCTGGGCTGCAGTTTCTTCATGAGGAAAATGAAGGGATTATACTCGTTGGTTTCCATCATTTCCAGTCATACCTAAATACCCTGTGTGTAGTAGCCCTCACTACTGCTGACTGAAGCCATGCTGATGCCAAAGAGTTTTTTCTTTTTTCGGGGGCATGCCTGCTGCTTAAAGAGTTTCCAGCCTAAAAGTGGCCGTTATGGTTAGTATACACATCTCCCTGACGTTTTTGACATGCCCTCCTGCTCAGCATTTAATCCCTATACACACACACACACAGCCACAGACATGCACACATATCGTAAATGTCTTAACCAGGGCTATGCAACTAATATATGAGCTAATTTATGGTAAGCTCATGTTACGAATCCATATCTGTCTGACTCTAAAATCTGTCTTTATTTTATTAGACTGCCTTGCCTCTAGGCTATAAGAATAAGCTGTAGTTCAATTCCTTGAGGAATTGTAGTCAGTTATAAACAATTAACTATATATGTAATATGGGGTGGGGTGAGGGAAGTAAGTGTTGAATAGACTATTCTTACTAATTTCTAGCTGTTCCGGAGGCGGTCTCATAGTAATCTGAAAGATTCTCATATGCAGAGACTGAGCAACATCAGGTTCCATATCCCGATATTTTAAAAGGAATCCCAGCCACAAGTACCAGCTTATCTTTGTAGTCAGTATTGAAGAAGTTGAGCATTTTATTTCTGACCTGGATTCACACCTGAGGTAACAAAACTATAAGTAAATTTATCTAACAGAAAGAAGGTAGAAATGTTTGGTTATGGAGTGGCCTTAAATCTATCTTTTCATTGGCAAATAGAAAAGTGTCTGAATAGCTCCTAATTGAGAGATTTTTATTCTGAGAAAACTGTCTGTGCAGCTAGAAATGTATAGATAAAAATATGCTTTGCCCCTTATTTGTATGGAGCTCCCTATAATATATATTTTTTAATTGCAATTCAAAAAGTTCTTAAACAGTGTTGGGATGCAAGAATGTTTCCCAGCTACAGCTAATAGCCTCCTGAAGTGTAAAATACTGTTGTTGCGTGGTACTTCTTTCTGTCTCCATTTAGAGATAGAAAGGTCAAAACCAAGGCATCTCTCTTTCGGCCTGCTCTACTTAAGAGTAAGATAAAGGAAAATGATTACTGTTAATTGCCACAGGCAATTAAAAAGGATTCTTTGTTCAGTACCAAATTGATTGTGTACAAATGAAAGTCAGCACTGCATTAATACAAGATTATTAGATTCTTGAAATCAGCATCTTCAGCCAGAGTGGCTTTCACTTCAAGGGAATTGTTTCACTGGGAATAGTGTACCTAAATGCTTGGTGATTAAAAACATCACTAGGTCTTTAGTTTTAAAAAATGCTTATTAAGTTTGTCGGTGGAAGACTGGTGGGTACCTCTCTTGTAATACTATTTTTGATGGACTGATATCATTAAATACTTCAATGCTGCTGACATATAGGGAATTTATTCCACTTTGGTCAGTTAGTTGAAGAATGCAGATAAAACCTTTGATAACGAGGAAAAGGGCCTCTAACTGCTGCGGGAGTGGGCTGTTGGCATATGACTGGTGTTAGTCAGTAGCCGAAAGGCTTAAAAATGGCCACTTTAGCCAGAGTAGTTATAATTTGATGCGTATCCAAGGAAGATGTATTTTCTTACATACATGTTGTGGGCTTCCCTGGTGGCTCAGACGGTAAAGCGTCTGCCTGCAATGCGGGAGACCTGGGTTCGATTCCTGGGTCCAGAAGATCTCCTGGAGGAGGAAATGGNACTGAACTGAACTGAACTGTACTATACAGTAGGACTTTGTTGTTTATCCATTCTATATATAATAATTTACATTGGCTAATCCCAAACTCCCAATCCATCCCTCCCTAACCACCTCTACCCCTCAGCATCCACAAGTCTGATCTTTATGCCTGTGAGGCTATTTCTGTTTCATGAATAAGTTCGTTTATGCCATATTTAGATTCCACATGTAGATGAATAGATGAATGATTCCACATTCATCCATAAGATGAATCATATGATGTCTTTCTCTGTGTGATTTGCTTCACTTAGGTTATAATCTCTAGGTCCATCCATGCTGCTGCAAATGGCATTATTTCATTATTTTTTATGGATGAGTAATATTTCATAGTGTGTGTGTGTGTGTGTGTGTGTGTGTGTGTGTACCACATCTTCTTTATCCATTCATCTGTGAATGTCCATTTAAGTTGCTTGCATATCTTGGCTATTATTAATAGTGCATGTATCTTTTTGAATTATAGTTTCATCCAGANGTGTGTGTGTGTGTGTGTGTGTGTACCACATCTTCTTTATCCATTCATCTGTGAATGTCCATTTAAGTTGCTTGCATATCTTGGCTATTATTAATAGTGCATGTATCTTTTTGAATTATAGTTTCATCCAGATATATGCCAAAGAGTGACATTACTGGATTATATGGCAACTCTAGTTTTAATTTTTTGAGGTATCTCCATGCTGTTTTCCATAGGGGAAAACAATTGATATTCCCACCAATAGTGTGAAAGAGTTCCTTGAGAAGGCACTGTTAAGAGACAGAAGGAGAAACAAGAATTTTAGGTGACAGTCTGTTGAGTTTTGCACTAGGGGAACAGTGGTAGAAATGGAGAGATGGAGGTAAAGCCTGTTTAATGGAAAAAGCAGAATCACACATGGCTTCAACAGCTCTGTGCATGGTGCTGTCATTTACTGACAGGGTAAGTTGGAGAAACAGTAGGTGGGGTGGGGGAAGATGGGGTAGATGATGGAGTGGGTGAAAATGCAGAGTTGTCTTGGTTAAGTTACTCTTGAGATGCTTTTGAAACACTCAAGTTGAGGTTGGTGATCACGGGAGAAAGCAGGACTCTTTGTTGATCATCAGATCAGAGCACTGGGGAAAACCAGTGGCTCTCCCAAAGAGGTTGAGAGCCTATTTACAAAGTTTTGGAATCAGAACTCCTAAATCAACTCCCCCCTCTTTCTTTGCTTTAAAACCTTCTTTTTATCTTGAAAGTCCTCTCCTTTGCCTTACCTTTAAAATCCTCTTGGTTACCAAAGTGGCGTGAGTGCCTGGGGCCAATGAATTAAGGCCAAGTTGGAAAGGTTTGTAGACTTAACTATAAAACCACAATTTCAGTACAGTGTTCTCACCCATCTCTTCCAGAGCACTTCCCCTACCAGTTGGGTTTTCTCTAATCCGTTTTGATCCACATGCCCATGACAAATGTGCAGGAAAGAGAGCTGGTTGTACGTATATTGCTCATTCCACTCATCCTTCCAGGAGAAGAGGCTATATGTTTATAACAAACCAGTAGAACTTTGGGTGGGAAATGTTTTTTCCCCCTGTTATCGGAATGCAGCCAGACTTAAAGAAGACTGGTTATCTATTAGTCATTTGGTATTCTAAACACATGGGTGTGGGCTCCCCACCTGGCTGTGGCTTTCGTGATTTGTAACCAAGTTTGTCCCAATTAGGTTGTCTAAGTGCTGGAGAGATTAAGCTTTTTGGCAGTTCAACCAGAAGCCCAGTGCTTGGGCCAGAATCGTGATAATGTTGTAAATTCATAAAGGACAGAACTGGCTTCTATGAATGTAACAATGAAGTAAAGTGAGTGCTTTAAAATGAACATTAACAACAACAACAAAAATAAACTCAGAAATGAGCTTGGTTCTTTAAAGGATCATTAGGAAAACAAATGCAAATCCAAAGCGTGTTTTCAACTCCTTAAAAAAAAAAAGATCTTTTAGGAATGGTTTGGGTTGCAGGCATGAAAATTCTTTTTAAAACTGACATTTCTTATTTTGGGTTGAAATTTATTTATCATTGTGGGAAAAAAGATCACAGTCTTTAGAGAGTCATAGACCTGGGTCAAATCCAATCTGTGCTGCTGCTGCTGCCGCTGCTGCTAAGTCGCTTCAGTTGTTTCCTACTCTGTGCGACCCCATAGGCTCTGCCGTCCCTGGGATTGTCCAGGCAAGAACACGAGTGGATTGCCATTGCCTTCTCCAATGCATGAAAGTGAAAAGTGAAAGTGAAGTTGCTCAGTTGTGTCCGACTCTTCACGACCCCATGGACTGCAACTTCCAGGCTCCTCCATCCATGGGATTTTCCAGGCAAGAGTCCTGGAGTGGGGTGCCATTGCCTTCTCCACCAATCTATGCTACATTCTGGATTTATGACTTCTTTGTTCAATGTACTTCTTTGAATTTTTATTTACTCATCTAAAAGTTGGGGAAATGATGACAACCAGTAAATATATGCATGCATGTCTTAAATTCAGCAATTCTACTTAGAAAAATTATCTGAAGGAAGTGATCACAGGACTCCACAAATACTTCTCTGTGAAGAATGTTCATATGAAATATTGAAATACTGGAGTAGTAAATACCCACATAAAAGAATACAGAATAGTAAGTAGAGATGATTCTGTAGAAGAAATTCAGTAAGTTGAAAATCTGTTCAGAATATATTATTAAGTGAATAATTATAAAATTATGTACTGTGTGATTAGTTTTGGGTGAAAGAGCATATTTATAGACTCACTCATAGAAAAAGTCTGGACCAATAAGCATGGTAATGTCAATAGTGGTTAGATCTGAGTGGTGAAAACTTGAAGGAAGTTTGGTTTCTTTTTGCTACTTTTCTAGATTTTCTAGACTTCCTTCAGGGAACATACTCTAATTTTATAATTATTAAAGAGGTATTAAAAACAAACACTAATATCCATCTTACAGATTTGTGGTGAGGATTAAATTAGGTGAGATGATTTATAAAATATACTTAGCTTAGTGACTGATATTTAGGTGGCATTTTCCATTATTTTCACCCAATTTAATCACTCATCATGGATTTAGCTCAAAATGATTTTTGACCTAACACAAAACCAAAAATATTACATTTCCACCAGTAAAGAGTTTCCAGCATTAAAGATATTCAAAAGAATGTATTGCAAGCTATGAAGGCAATTTTAAAAGAGTTGTACCTGAAATGCTTTGAACAATGGAGGCAGGGGGTGGAGATGGACACTGAAATCAGCATTTATACTTAAGGTGACTAACTACTTTGGGATGTTCATTTGGACATACTAGCTTTGTATTGTTTGTTTAAAAATCTGTCATTACTACATAGCCACATAGGGTACCTAGATAGATAGAACAATATCTAACTCAAAGTGAGCAATGAGTCTGTCATGATAAATGCCCCCTCTTCTTCAAGCTGATAAAAAACATCTTGTCAGAGCCTCTGTGTCTTTCCAGAAACACTGTGCTTGAGCCCTGCTGCTTTCTCTTAGCAACATTCTTCATCCTGCAGAAATGTAGAGGGAAGCTTTTGGGAGTATGGTTGAAAGACAGCTCATGTTGTCCATCTCTCTCTTCTGGGACTATTTATCTTCCTCCTGTGCTGGGTTTCTCTCCCTCCACCCACGTCCCTCTTCCCCTGCCCCACACTCCTTCTTACCTTCCCCAAGTCCCTCCTGTCTCCCTTCCCTTATGCTGAGCTCCTCTTTTCTCTTTAAAAATCTCTATTTTGGTATTTACCATAGGATAGCGTCAGCATTAGTTTGCTTATCTCGCTCCTGCACTTGAGTTCCCTGAGACCAACCACTTTCATGTCATCTCCCGGAGCCTTCCTTTCTTCCTCCTGGTTTTTCATTGGCAAAGTGGGAACTTAATGCTTCATTTAGGGGTGTGTTGTGGGCCATTCCATTGCATAATGGAAGCAGAGTTCCTGGCACATGTTAGGTACCCAATAATAAAAGCTATTATGATGATCAATTATATTACTTATTTACTTTTGTACCCTTAGGGCCTGGCATAGTGCCTGATGTGTGATGGCTGCAAAATAAAATTTCTGATGAATTAATTTATAAGCTTACAGAATATGGTTTTAAAATATAAAAAGAATGTCTCTTTGTAGCATTTATAGACTTGGGCAATAGTTCTATGCACTGCTCCTTCTCACTTTTTTCCCCCCAAACATCCTGTCTTGTATCTATCCCTGGGCACCATCTTTCCTAGCCATTGAGAAAATCAGTGGCTACTGAGTTGGACATGACTTAGCGACTAAACCACCACCACCAAATAGCTATAGAAAGTCTATTGACACATAGATGTAGCTTAAGAGAGTTAAAGAGGAATTTTCTGCCTTGATCATCACATCCTTCATCTACATAGGTTATTGCTTAAGGACCAGGGTTTTCAGTTTTGTTAACCTCTATTCTCTCTAAATCCAGCAACTAACTCCTGGCCACAATAATCTGATTGAGAGGAAATCCATTCTGCTGCTAACTCCAGACTCCCCCTGGTCTGTTCCAGTCTAGTCACCTGTCTCAGTGTTGACAAAACCCATCAGCTCATTTGCATTCCACCTCCTATCTTTCCCCTATTTCTTTTGAGGAAGATGTTTGTGAATTATTTTAAGCCAGTTGAATCACTCTGAGAGTTAAGTGCTATATTTAAGCCTTTGAGGAATAGTTGAGAAGGAATGATTTAGGGATGTGAACCATTTCACAATAATATCCCACAGAAACTTCAAGTATCAGCATATTAAGATACTAGAGATAAGTAGGTCATTGTTCTCAGATGCAAAATACTAAGTGCTGCTGCTAAGTCGCTTCAGTCGCATCTGACTCTGTGAGACCCCATAGACGGCAGCCCATCAGGCTCCGCCATCCCTGGGGTTCTCCAGGCAAGAACACTGGAGTGGGTTGCCACTGCCTTCTCCAATGCATGAAGGTGAAAAGTAAAAGTGAAGTTGCTCAGTCGTGCCTGACTGTTAGCAACCCCATGACCTGCAGCCTACCAGGTTTTTCCATCCATGGGATTTTCCAGGCAAGAGTACTGGAGTGGGGTGCCTTCTCCGAAGGTACTCAGTAACAAAATGAAACCAATGGTATATGGTGCAGGTGAGACATATAAGAAGCCACCTGCTGCTGAAGAGAATGCATCCTTACCAATATTTCTTTGCTCTTTCCTCTGCCTGGATGTAAAACGTTGTCATTTTATTGGGACCACCGTCTCCATGTTCCTGTCAGACTTCTTGCTCTCCTATCAGTCCTTGCCAACAGTAGTCAGCTACCGCACCATCCTCTGCTCCAAAGATTGTTAGGTGGGTCTAGGGCCCCAGGTGGCTTTACTGGGGGAGTAGAATTCTGTCAGCCTATCATAAGGGGTGAGCCCTCTAGACTGATTATCCCACTTGTCTTTATGATTTTTTTCTGAGCCCTCAGCCCACCAACCAACGAACAATACCCCACTGAAAAATCTAGGACGTCTTCTCAGATTCAGAGCTCAGATGTTTTATCTTATCTCAACATTTCTAGACCTTTATATTGTTCCCATCTCAGTTATGCATATAATTTACTGCACATCCTTGTGTGCCAGTCTATACCTTCTTGATGACTGGTGCTGCTTCGTTTTGCTGTCTGTTTGTCCCTAGCACACTGGCTCAGTGTATTATTCCAGTAACAGACTGTGTGCAGTTAGAAGGGAAAGACCATGTTACTGTTGTTCTTTCTTTTTTCCTTTTAAGGTGATCAGTGAAGCATCAAGAATAATATGACTTAATAAGTGCTTTTTTGTTGATGATGATGAAATGTTCTTTCATAGTTACAGACTGTACCTTCCTGTAATCCAGGTATTGCAGGTCATGGAGAAGCAAGAGTGGAATATTAAAGTTGATGAAATCTGGAGTGATATCTTTGTTATTAACAAGCTGAAAATTTGGATAAATTTTTAAACAATTTCTTTATATACACTGAACCAGCTACTATCAGAGGTTGAGGATGAAAATAAGTCCGCAGTTTTCACCATGGATTGTGGAGTTTGGATAAAGACAAAGGACTTTCTCAAATGCCAAGATTCCTCCAACCTTCAGCGAAATAATCTACTCCATGCTGATAATTTTTTCCAGTGAGGGCACTAGATACTTCTCTATAGATGCAGTTTCTTCTGACATGCAGAATACTGGGAAAATCTACCACTAAATTTTGGAGATGTTGCCATACTCACTAATTTCATAGGGAAGAAAAATGGCTGCAATAATAATTTTTCTTGTGTTGGAGCTGTTGTTCCTGGTAATAATTCATACTTTTGTTGAATTAGGAGTTGGTATTTTATCCAGAATGATAAATAGAAATATGAGTATGGGGAATTTTAAATAAAGAGATAGAAAGGAGCCCAAGAGTACTTGGGAATAAGGAAGCAGATGCTTAGAGAGATGACATGTAAGAATAGGTGGCTCACATAACCCATCCTGTTGGGCTGGGGTGAAAATAAGTCCAGTTTTCAGATTCCAGTCTGGTGCCCTTTCCAGTGAATGGTGCTACCTCTATGAGCTCTTGGCATTGAAAATAGGGTAGGACATATAGATGTTGAGAAATTGCTCCTAAGTTTTATCTGTTTATATAGAAGTCTTCATAATATTTCACTGATGGCTTTACATTTTACTGACATATTATTATGGACACAATCACTAAGCTTGTATATACAGAACATATATGAGTGTGTGCATGCTAGGTCACTTTGGTAGTATACGACTTTGAGACCCTATGAACTATAGTCTGCCAGGGTGCTTTGTCCATGGGATTCTCCAGGCAAGAACACTGGAGTGGGTTGCCATGCTCTCCTTCCAGGGAATCTTCCTGACCCTGGGATAGAACTTGGATCTCTTGCGTCTCCTGCATTGACAAATGGGTTCTTTCCTACTAGCGCCACCTGGAAAACTCATGACACATATATGTTCAGTTGCTTGTCATGTCCGACTGTTTGTGACCCTATGGACTGTAGCCCTCCAGGCTTCTCTGTCCAGGTGTTTTCCTGGCAAGAGCGCTGGAGTGTGTTGCCACGCTTTCCTCCAGGGGATCTTCCCAGCCCAGGGAACGAACTTGCGTCTCCTGCACTGGCAGGAGGATTCTTTACACTGAGCCACTGGGGAAGTCCATGGCACATATATACCACATGTGTAGTATGATGAGACGCTATAATGAAAGCTTTAGTTTCAAATAAGGCTGAGACATCACTCGCCTGGCCTATAGGTCTCCATGAGTAAATAAATAGATAAATATCATGGCAGCAAATATTTGGTGTGGGGTAGAAGGATTGAAGGACTTCCCACGTGGTGCTAGTGGTGGAGAATCTGCCTGCCAATGCAGGACAGTAAGAGATGTAGGTTAGATCCCCGGGTCGGGAAGATCCCTTGGAGGAGGAAATGACAACTCACTCCAGTACTGAAGTGACTTAGCACACTTAGAAGGATTGAAGGTGGGAGAGAGGTGGAAAGAAAGGCTTGCAACTTTCTGTGCTTGTTTTAGGCCAGGCGACTCTAGCTGGGTGGCTCTGGGCTTACTGACAAAGAAAGGATGCCCCTTTCCTTTCATCCCCCTGTTCCCATGCCCTACTCCTCAGAAGAGTTTCCAAAGTTCTTGTCTGCCGTCTAAGGGAAGAGATACATCATCTCTTCCTAAAAGGAAAACGTATTTTTTAATTTGTAGGATCTAGGCCATGGACGGTGATTGTTGTTCAGTTGCTCAGTGATGTCTGACTCTTTGCGACCCCATGGACTGCAGCACACCAGGCTTCCCTGTCCTTCACTATCTCTCAGAGTTTGTTCAAATTCATGTCCATCAAGCCTGTGATACCATCCAGCCATCTCATCCTCTGTCGTCCCCTTCTCCTCCTGCCTTCAATCTTCCCCAGCATTATGGTCTTTGCCAATGAGCTGGCTATTCCCATCAGGTGGCCAAAGTATTGGAGTTTCAGCTTCAGCATCAATCCTTCCAATGAATATTCAGAACTGATTTCCTTTAGGATTGACTAGTTTGATCTCCTTGCTGTCCAAGGGACTCTAAGGAGTCTTCTCCAGCACCACAATTTGAAAGCATTAATTCTTAAGCTCTCAGCCTTCTTTATGGCCCAACTCTCCTGACTCACCTATAAATTCAAGACAAAAAACAGAAACAAGACTCCTAAACCTTTTGTAAACTCTCCTTCTTTGTATATATATCCTTTTGAGTAAATCCCTCTTGGCCTTGGCTGTGTCACCTGGCACATTTCATGTCACCACAGAAGTACTAAAGTGAGGCTAGCTCATGTCCCTTGAGTGAGTTAGGCTAGCTCACTAGCTTTATAACAAGGCTTTCTTCTGCTTTTCAGGGCGATTCATTTCCCTGAAGCATAGGTCTCCCCTTCCCAAGAGACTTTAAAATGTACATCTCCCTTCCAAAATTATGGGAATCCTAATTTGTAATAAAATCACATGAATGAGTTGTGGTAAGTTTTTGGCAGGATCTAGAAAATAATGGTTTCACTTAAACATGAATCACTAAAACACTACTTTAACACAATTAACTCAAAGCAGCCCTTACACGGTTAGAATTAAGAGATTTCCTCCACAAATCTCTCTCCCTTACACAGACTTCCAGTGCGGAGGTCTACGCACCACTGCACGGTAAACTGTTTCAACAAATCTTCTTTTCCTCCAAAACAAAATAAAGATCCATTTCTTCTCATTGTCTTTCTGACAGCTGCTCAGGTTGCAGAGTATTCATAGGTTGATTAAGACAGGAATAAATATATCAAAAGTGAAAAAAAGGAAAAGTTGAAAAATGTCATTTCCTTTGAGGGGGATTTTTCAGTAATCACAAGAGGAGCATGGGACTGCTTTCATGTAGTATGGACGGCGTTTTGGTTGGGAGCTTTGCTAAGACTGGAGCTTAGAATGTGTACCCAAGTTGTCTCATTCTAAACAGAACTGACCCGGGGAATGTAAGGTTGTAACAAAATATCAGCGAGAGCTTTGCTTTGCTGTGCGATCAATTGTTATGCCAGATTGCTTCTGAGTCACATAAAGGATAACATTATTTTCCAGCAACGTTTATTTTAAAACATAAGGTAGACTTGACAATGCTTAAGATGCTGAAGAAAATTGAAACCCTTTCCGCTTCAAGAACTTAAAGTCTAAAAGACAACATGATTGGCAGCCCGAATAGTAATTTTTACTTTTCTTTTCCTAATGAAGGACATGAAAAGACTTTATCTTTTTATCCTGGCCCCTTTCTTTTTGCTGAAAATTAGTGTTTGGTGATGAAGAAAGGGGAGGAGGAGGATGACCGTGTTTCAATGTAGAGGCAGACCATGGAGCTGATCGGAGAAAGCAGAGCTGACTGGAGAAGGAGGAGGGGAAAGTTTATAAGTAATTTTTTTGTTTTAGGGTAGGGTGTTCTTGCCTGGAGAATCCCAGGGATGGCAGAGCCTGGTGGGCTGTGGTCTATGGGGTCACACAGAGTTGGACACGACTGAAGCGACTTAGCAGCAGCAGCAACAGCAGGACCAATTATAAAATACCAAGGTACATTGACATATACCATGATTCCTATTAAGAAAATTTGTAGTAATTGTTGAGTTTGATTTCTTCTTTCAAGTAGGAACCTGTGATCTACTCTTCCTGGGGGAAGCCTTTCACACTAGAAACATCCAAGGAGCTGAGAAAAATTCTAACTCACTCTTACTCCTATGGGAAAGATGAACACGCAAAGTGGTATGAGTTTCAAAGGCACTTTAGAAGAGTCACCTTTTATTTTTCTTTGATTAGATTTGTTGTTGTTGTTGTTCACTTGCTAAGTCATGTCTGACTGTTTGTAACCCCATGAACTGCAGCATGCCAGGCTTCCCTGTCCTTTACTGTCTCCCAGAGTTGGCTCAAATTCCATGTCCATTGAATCAGTGATGCTACCTGAGCATCTCATCCTCTGCTGCCCTCTTCTCCTTTTGCCTTCAGTCTTCCCCAGAATCAGGGTCTTTTCCAATGAGTTGGCTCTGAACATCAGGTGGACCAAGTATTGGAGCTTTAACTTCAGCATCAGTTGTTCCCATGAATATTCAAGGATTGATTTCCTTTAGGATTGACTGGTTTGATCTCCTTGCAGTCCCAGGGACTTTCAAGAGTCTTCTCCAGCACCACAACTTGAAAGCATCAATTCTTTGGCACTCAACCTTCTTGATGATCCAGCTCTTACATCCATACATGACTGCTGGAAAAATTGTAGCTTAAACCATATGGACCTTTGGCAGCATAGGCTGTCTAGGTTTGTCTTGATTAGATTAAACTTAAACAGCCTAAAAAAGAAAAAAGAAAAAAAAACCTGACAATCTGGTGGTTAGGATGCCACGCTTTCATTAATGAGGGCCTGGATTCGATTCCTGGTCCAGGAAGTAAGATCCCATAAGCGATTCTATTGCAGAGGGCACAGGTTCAATCCCTAATTAGGAAAGTTTCACATGCCATCAGTGTGGCCAACAACAACAACAACAAAACCCCTCAAACCTCTTTTTATTCTTCTAATAGCATCAAGTCATGGGGCCCAAATGTTTCCCACCAGGGAAAGGTGTTTACCCCTTTTCAGCAAGAAGGATGGGTGTGCAGTGCCATACAACCTGAAAGGTAGGTATAGCCAACTCCAGATGAGAACCAAAACTGTGGTTTCAGAAAACCGTGTGATTTTCTGGGCCAACAGGTTGTTACTGGTGGAACCAGAGTTCCCACCCAGGTGGTTTAAGTTTCCAGCCTTCCTCTTTCCACCCTGCATCTGTGTTTAACCAATCCTGGAGGTCTCCTTGGCCCCAATTAGCCTTCTCCAGTGTGGGTGCAAATCCGTTTTCCTCTTTTGAAATCATGCTCCAAAACAGCTTATAAGGAAACTGTAATATTTTACTGACAATCTCCAGAGTCCCGGCAACACATTGGGTGCTTGAATACAGACACACACAGGTCCACAACCCTTCCTGACCTCCTTGCATCTCCCTCCCCAACTCTGATGACAAGTTTAATTGCTGCCATGATTCACAAATATTTCTAAGGAAGAAGTTGAACTTGTTTCTTCTCTTCAGCCACAGGAAAGCATCAAGAAAGAAGGTGGTTTCAGACAGACTTGCTGCAAGTGCCAGGCGACTGGTCTCCATTGTTGGTGAATTTTGTCTGTAAATTTGGCACATCCTACCTCCCAGCTCCACCCAGAGGGCACCTCATTTCATCCTCAAGGTAGTGTTTCTGGATACAAAAATCACCAGCCATTGCAAGCTGTCAGGGACCCTGTCAGTTTTCAGCTGGGCTACACTGGTTTGAGCATTCTTACTTGTGCATGTTATGATCTGGTTATCCATGGCCCAATTTCTTTGAGCTGCTCTGCAAATTTGGCCATGATGGATGCACAGCATCTATTTTAGACTCACTTTTAAAATCGTGATCATAAATAGTTTCAGAAGCATTAATAGGAGGACATGCTGTTCCTCATTTGTATCACTGTGTCACTTTGGAATGTCATTAATAATTGGCTTGCATTATCCGTGTACTACCCCCTACTCTCCAAAAGTAATAATTTTAGCTTTATTTTTAGTCTGTGCACATAGTTCTGAAAATGACCAAGGAGACAAGGAGTACTGTTTTGAAGGAGATTCTTTCTGAGCATTAGCTTATCATCTGTGTTCACAAAGAATGAAGTATTCTGCCATTTATTCCTGATCTTACAACACTGAAACGTCCCTTATAGCTCAAAACGATCACCTAAAAACCAAAGCCCATGACTATCAATGTATGTAGGATGTACTTTTCTTTTCTCTGTTCTATTAAAAGCACAGAAACACATCTGACCCAGATTAGTATTCCTCAGGATTAGAATGAATAATCTTTTCAATTGCTTTGTAACTATATCAAAGTTAATTGGAACACACTATTAAATTTTTTTCTCTGTCCTCAGTTATGTAAGAAAGAATGTGCTTGAGAGTAATATTCCTCATTTGCAATATTGAAAGAGAAATTGTACGCAGCATTTCAATTCTCCCCTTTTAGGCAGGAAACATGTCTTAAGGTGACATGGGATTTACCATAGAAACTTGGACAGCGGTTCATTGGTGGTTGAGGCTAGGCAACACTGGAGACCTCTCTGCATGCTCTCACGGAACTGGGGAGGAGGCAAAGACCACCTTAACCCCTGGAGCCTCCTTCACCAGTGACTGTGGTAGAAAAACTCTGGTCTCTGTGCGCAGGACAAAGCATGTCTAATGTTCACACCAGCTGCCATGGACTGAGGGTTTGTGTCTCCTTAAAACTCAAAGGCTAGAGCCTCAGTGTGATGGTATTTGCATGTGGGCCTTTGGAAGATACTTAGGTTTAGATGAGGTCATAAGGGTGGAGCCCTGTGATGGCATTAGTGCCCTGATAAGAAGTGAAAGACTGAAGCTTTGTCTCTCTTCACCACGTGAGGATGGAGTGAGAAAACGATTGTCTGCAAGCCTGAAAGAGGGCACTTGCAGGGCAACCGAATCACCTGGCACCTTCATCTTGGACTTCTTAGCCTCCAGAACTAAACTAAGGAAATTAACTAAATGAATTCGTGTTGTTTAAGCCACCCAGCCTATGGTCCTCTGTGACCATAGCCCCAGGTGACTAAGACAACGGTATACTTTAATGCAACCCTGACATTGAACATTTTACTTATCATTTTATCTTTTAACTCAGTGCTTCCCTGTACTTTGATCTGGGCCAGTTCTTGCTTGTAACCTGGAGAGCCTCTTATGTCAAAAGTCATCATGTTGTTCAGTGGAGACAGTTGCATCTCCAACATTTCCACATTCAAAGCCTGATGGCAGATTCCCTAACCATGGGTATTTAGTTTTCTCTGGTTTGTTTCTTTGATAACTCAGTCATAACACTTAATACCCAAAACTGGGTAGAAATAATTACATTCCCCTCCATTCCCACCATCTGCGCTTCTCCACTAGAATCCTAGCTCTGTAAAGGTCAGGATGTGTTCTTTTTGTTCCTCTTCATACCGTAACATGGTACCCAGCTCCAACAGGTGCTGACTGGTGACTAAATGAGGGGCATTGCTGGGTGTGATGAATCAGAGAGCACCTCAGATTCAGTGCTTACTTGGGGCCTGGAAAGAATTAAAGAATTCTTTGGATGATGTGTCTTTTCTAGGATATTTCTTTCAATCCATCTCTCTGTTCTGGATACTTTCAAACTCATTTCCTTGCTTTGTTTTAAGCTGACCGTTCTAAACAACTTGTGACAAGAAGACTGAGCTAGGAATTGGGATTCCCCAGAGCTCTGAAGGAGTTAATGGAAGCAGTAACTGAGGGACTGTTTGGCCAGATCTGTAATTTCAAGCAAATGATTATTTATACTCAGAACCAGGAAGAAATCTTTCCTGGACCCAGAAGATTATATTCTGTTTCTCCTCTGTTTTAGGTAGAGTATAAAGCTAGGATCATTGAACATTTATGTGTAGAAAAGAGGGAGAAAAGATTTCTCCGATAGGCAATTCTGAGCCCTTAATAATTGCATAGCATTGTGATGTAAATTCGCATGCAGATAAGGAGAAAGCTGTGGGTGGAGTATATGTGGATTTTCACAATGTATTTGATAATTCATTGGAGTTTTTAGGGGAGTATCCTTATGATTTTCTCACTGGGGGAAAGAGGATGATGAGTCAAACTTGGGGAAAAACAGGAAATGAAGTGTATGGTAAACAGACAGTTTCACATGGGGAAATATAAAGGAGGCAATGTTCAAGCCTTTGTTTTAACCAGATTCCTTATAAATGAATTTTAGTGCCTAAATTTGTTAATGACACAAAATTTTAGGGGTTGGGAAGAAAGCTAAAGAAATAGATGAATGCAGGAAGTTTATAAATGCTGGGCTTCCTTGGTAGCTCAGATGGCAAAGCTTCCACCTGCAATGAAGGAGACCCAGGTTTGATCCCTGGGTTGAGAAGAGCCCCTGGAGAAGGGAATGGAAACCCACTCTAGGATTCTTGCCTGGAGAATTTCAGGGACAGAGGAGCCTGGTACGCTACAGTCCATGGGGTTGCAAAGAGTCAGACATGACTGAGCAACTAACACACACATGCACACACACACAAATCTGTTAAGTAGGGATAAAAATGGCAACTAGAACATGTGAGAGGTTTTTTGGTAATAACCGAAACCAGCGTTTATCAAGAGTCTGCCATGTACTGGCCACTTTTTAAAGCACTTCACATTTGTTATTTTCCTTGGCTTCCTAAAACACCATATGAAATTGGTTTTATTATTATCCTCATTTTATAAATGATGGAACTCAGATCAGAACTTACTCGAGATCACACAAATAGTAAATTGTAGAGCTGGACTTAACCTAGGGAGCCTGACTTAGAACCTGTGTACCTTAGCACCGCTCTAGAGGACTGACTACATCAAATACATAGAAGATGAAGGAAATAGAAAACAGAAAAAAAAGACTAAAAATATTGTTCAAAACAAAAATTCTTTCAAAAGAAAAAAAAAATGCTCAGCAGGAAGAGTGATGAAAACCCAAACCAAATATGATCCTGTCACTTTATAATTAGAATGCATGTACACTTGCATTTTTGTGGGCAGCTGTTTAATTTAAGAAGGAACTAACCAACCAACAGAAGATTGGCAATAAAAATGGTAGAACAAATGAAAATGGAAGTTTGGGAGAAAGACTTTAAGAATAAAGTTTGAGAAAAGGTTGAGATTACTATCTATGAAATCATAACTAACATAACTAAAGTAGATACAAAAATTACTCTCAAAATTGCTGGCAAAGTAAATACAGAGCACTCATTTAATAATCAACCTATGGTATCACTACCCCAAGAATTAGTGTGGGAAGAATATACAATATCTATCACTGTGTTTAAAATTGCTAAGAATAATTATAAACAACTTCTGAAAACAGAGATGGATCCAGCATATAAATGTGTGATGCCAGGAAGAGTAGTCATGAGCCTAACCCAGCCAAAAAAAAGCAAGAGAGAAGTTGTACTGCAGTGGTCAACTCTGGCTTTGAAGTCAGACAGACTTAGGTTTAGATCCTAACTCTACAGTTCACTGAGAAGTTATTTAATCCCTCTGAGTCGTAGTTTCATCACCTGCCAACAGCAGATAATTATACTTCAGTGGGCACTTGGGCCCGGCACATAATTGGCACTGAAAAAATGTTGGCTGTTATTATGATTAATATGACCCCATGTATCTCTGTGCAATGTGCTCAAAAAAACTTCCCTCTTCCGTTAGGCTGAAGGATGTTGAGGGTTTCAATTTTATTTTACCCTGAGCTGAGGTTCTTAGGCTCAGCTTTGAACAGAAGTTCAGGTCCTCCATGTATGCTGGGAAATTACTGTGACATCCTTTAATCTTGGGAAGATATGTACTTGTGTGGTATTCTCTTATAAATTAAAACAGCTTATACTTTCTTGATTACCTCTTCTAAAGAGTTTATAATGATATAGTGATCTCTTAGGCATCTCTTTTGAATTTTATTTTCTGGAGGCTTGGTTTGTTTTTGATGATCCTTTTCTTCCTATCCTGTGAGAGGGGAAGGACTTTGTGTGTTTGCTCTTCTTGTGAGAGTGGATTCCTTTTGCTTGCTGTTTCTTATCTCCCTGATCAAAAATCTTCTAGTCCAAGGACCAAACATACTGTAAGTAACAACAACAATACTCAAATAAGCCTTCTGCTCTGAAATGACAAGCTGAATAAAAGGCAAAGTAGCATGTGCTTGTTATGACTCACATGTTGCCTAGAATTTCAGAGCCTCTGCCCTATTTTGTTTAAATCAAACGCATCATGTGATCTGGCCACAAGGACTGAGTATGACAATGATGTGCATTTTGCTGAAACAAGGTCAGCAGTCAGAACTGGAGAGCTACACCCTGGTGAATTCAGCTGTGACCATTGCCCAGAAAATTATAATTTAGGAAATTATTTCCTAAATTTCAACAACATTTCACGTTTCTGGGCAATGTCATTTTATATCTTTTTTTTTCCTATTTGCCTGGTGAGTAGGTAACTCTTTTTCAGTGACAACAGTCAGGCTTGACCTAAAAGAGAAACAGGAAGAAAGAAATTGTCCAGAACTTTGAAATTATATATTTCCATTTCCATTATATTTATGGTGCCCAAGAAATAAACAGAAAATAATTTTAAAAAGGGAGCACCAGCCAAAACAAATTTACAAGGGGAAAGTAAATAGTTGATTAGAATCTGAGATTATGAATATTGCTTTTTTTTTTTTTTTGGTAAACAGGTATCTACCTTAAAGACATAGCATTAGAAAAATGTATAAAATTGAAAACACATTGACAATAAAA
>SJYV01056328.1:1498847-1554729 GCA_006410875.1 Neotragus pygmaeus
ATATATATGTGTTAGCATACTGTACTGGTGTTTTTTCTTTCTGGCTTACTTCACTCTGTATAATCGGCTCCAGTTTCATCCATCTCATTAGAACTGATTCAAATTTATTCTTTTTCAATGGCTAAGTAATACTCCGTTGTGTGTATGTACCTCAGCTTTCTTATCCATTCATCTGCTGATGGACATCTAGGTTGTTTCCATGTCCTGGCTATTATAAACAGTGCTGCAATGAACATTGGGGTACATGTGTCTCTTTAAATTCTGGTTTCCTCGGTGTGTATGCCCAGCAGTGGGATTGCTGGGTCATAAGGCAGTTCTATTTGCAATTTTTAAAGAAATCTCCACACTGTTCTCCATAGTGGCTGTACTAGTTTGTCTACCATGTTTATGGATTGGAAGAATCAATATAGTGAAAATGAGTATACTACCCAAAGCAATCTACAGATTCAATCCAATCCCTATCAAGCTACCAGCATTATGTTTTGACTTCTGGGTATACTCCAGCTTGCTCACCACGAAAAGATTAGTTTCCATCTGTCACCATCCAGTTGTTACCATTTCATCTTTTCCCCACACCCCACTCACTCTGGTATTCATTATTCTATTCTCTGTACCTATGTGTTTGACTTGGTTTGTTTGTTCATTGAGTTTGCTTTTATATTCCACATATGAGTGAAATCATACAGTACTTAACTTTTCCCATCTGATTTATTTCACTTTGTGTAATATTCACAATGTCCGTCCATGTTGGGAAAATGATAAAATTTCACCTTTTTTTGTGGTTGGGTAGTATTTCATTATAGGAGAAGGCAATGGCAACACAGTCTAGTACTCTTGCCTGGCAAATCCCATGGACAGAGGAACTTGGTGGGCTGCAGCCCATGGGGTCGCTAGGACTCAGACACGACTGAGCAACTTCACTTTCACTTTTCACTCTTATGCATTGGAGAAGGAAATGGCAACCCACTCCAGTGTTCTTGCCTGGAGAATCCCAGGGATGGGGGAGCCTAGTGGGCTGCCGTCTCTGGGGTTGCACAGAGTCGGAAACTACTGAAGCGACTTAGCAGCAGCAGCAGCAGTAGCAGTATTTCATTATACATAAGATATTTTCTTCATTCATCTGTTGATGGGTCCTTCGGTTGCTTCCACATATTGGCTATTGTAAATAATGCTTCAATGAACATAGGGGTGCATATCTTTTCAAATTAGTGTTTTCATATTTTTCAAATAAATACTCTAAAGTAGAATATCTGAATCATAGAGTAGTTCTATTTTTTTAATATTTAAAGGAATCTCCTTACTATTTTCCATACAGGCTCCACCAATTTACTTCCTTCGAACAGTGTACAAAGATATCCTTTTCTACACATCCTCTCAAACAATTATAATTTCTTGCCTTTTTAATAATAGCCATTTTAACAGCCTTGAGGAGATATCTCATTGTGGTTTTCCTTTTCATTTCACTAATTATTAGTGATATTAAATACCTTGTCATGTGCCTGTTGGCCATCTGTATTTTGTGGGGGAGGGTGGTGGTGGAAATGTCTATTCAGCTCCTTTGCCCATTTTTAAATCAAATTTACTTTCTGTTGTTACTGCAGTATTACTGAGTTGTATACAGTTTTTATGTATTTTGGGTATTAATCTCTTATCAGCTATATGCTATGCAATTTCTTCTCCCACTCAGTAGGTTGTTTTTTCATTTTGTTAATGGTCTTTTTTGCTGTGCAGAAACTTATTAGTTTGATATAGTGCCTTTTTATTTTATTTTATTTGGTTTCCCTTGCCTGGGGATACATATCCAGAAAGATGTTAAGACTGATATCAAAGAGCACATGACCTATGTTTTCCTCTAGGAGTTTTATGGATTTAGGTATTGCATTCAAGTCATTTACCCATTTTGAGGAGATGCTTTGGTGTGTGGTTGTAAGAGTGTTCTAGTTTCATTCCTTTGCATATGTCTGTTCAGTTTTTCCAGCAGCATTTATTGACTACTTCAATGAAGACTACTTCTTCATTGTATGCTCTTCACTCCCATGTTTTAAATTAATTGTTCATAAATGTGTGAGTTTATTTCTGGGCCCTCAACTCTGTTAATTTGTGTGTCTATGTTTTGCTCATACCATGATGTTTTGTTTACCATAGCTTTGGAGTGTATCTTGAAATTATGAAGTATGATACCTACCTCCAGGTTTTTTTGGTTTGTTTTATCTCAGCCTTGCTTTGGCTATTTGGAGTCTTTGGTGGTTCCCTGTGAATTTCAAGGCATTTAGCTATATTTCTGTGAAATTTTTCACTGGAATTTTGACAGAGATTGCACTGAATCTGTAGATTGCTTTAGGTAATATAGACATTTTGACAGTGTTAATTCTTCAAGTCAATGAGCATGGAATATCTCTGCATATAATTGTTTCTTCTTTAATTTCCTTGGACAGTATCTTATAGTTTTCATTGCACAAGTTATTCATTTCCTTTTGTTGTTGTTCAATCGCTAAGTCACGTCTAACTCTGCAACCCCATGAACTGCAGCACACCAGGCTTCCCTGTCCTTCACCATCTCCCTGAGTTTCCTCAAACTCATGTCAATTGAGTCAGTGATGCCATCCAAACATCTCATCCTCAGTTGTTCCCTTTTCTCTTGCCCTCAATCTTTCCCATCATCATGGTCTTTGCCAGTGAGTCGGCTCTTTGCATTAGATGGACAAAGCATTGGAGCTTCAGCTTCAGCACCAGCAATTCCAAAGAATATTCAGGGTTAATTTCCTTTAGGATTGACTGGCTTGATCCCCTTGCAATCCAAGGGACTCTCAAGAGTCTTCTGCACCACAATTTGAAAGGATCAATTCTTCAGCACTCAGCCTTCTTTATGGTCCATCTCTCACATCCATACATGACTACTGGAAAAGCCATAGCTTTGACTTTATGGATCTTTGTTGTCAAAGTAATGTCTCTGCTTTTTAATACACTATCTAGGTTTGTTACTCTTCCAAGGAGCAATCATCTTTTAATTTTGTGGCTGCAGTCACCGTCTGCATTGATTTTGAAGCCCAAGAAAATGAAATCTGACACTGTTTCCAATTTTTCCTTATCTACTTGCTATGAAGTAATAGGACCAAATGGCTTGATCTTCCTTTTTTGAATGTTGAGCTTTAAGCCAGCTTTTTAACTCCACTTTTTCAACTATGTCAAAAGGCTCTTTTGTTCCTCTTCACTTTCTGCCATAAGAGGGGTATCATCTACACATCTGAGGCTGTTGATATTTCTCCTGGCAGTCTTGATTCCAGCTTGTGAGTCCTCCAGCCCAGCATTTCATATGATGTACTCTGCATGTANGCCAGCTTTTTAACTCCACTTTTTCAACTATGTCAAAAGGCTCTTTTGTTCCTCTTCACTTTCTGCCATAAGAGGGGTATCATCTACACATCTGAGGCTGTTGATATTTCTCCTGGCAGTCTTGATTCCAGCTTGTGAGTCCTCCAGCCCAGCATTTCATATGATGTACTCTGCATGTAAGTTCAATAAATAGGTTGACAGTACATAGCCTTGATGTACTCCTTTTCCAGTTTTGGACCAGTCGGTTGTTCCATGTTCAGTTCCAACTGTTGCTTCTTGAGCTGCATACAGGTTTTTCAGGAGGCAGGTAATGTGAACTAGTATTCCCATCTTTTTAAGAATATTCCACAGTTTTGTGATCCACACAGTCAAAGGTTTTAGCATATTCAATGAAGCATAAATAGAGTTTTCTTTCTCTTAATTCCTTTGCTTTTTCTATGATCCAGCATATGTTAACAATTTGATCTCTGGTTCTTCTGCCTTTTCTAAATCCAGTATGTACATCTGAAAGCTCTTTAGTTAATTTAATTTATGGATATTTCCTTGTTTTGGTGCAGCTGTGAATGGAACTGTTTTCTTAATATCTCTAGTAGTTCATTACTAGTGTACAGAAATACTATATTGTAAATTGATTTTCTATTCTTCAGCTCTACTGTATTGTTTCATATTTTAATAGTTTTATGGTGATTTCAAGTTTTTCATATATAAAATCATGTCTTCTGTGAACAATTACAATTTTACTTCTCCCTTTTCAGTTTGAATGTGTTTTTATTTCTTTTTCTTGGCTAATTTCTCTGGCTAGGACTTCAAATACTATGTTGAATAAGAGTGCAAAAATGGTCATCCCTCTCTTGTTTCTGATCTTAGAGGAATAGTTTTCTTTTTTTTTTTTTCCTCTTAATTTTGATGTTAGCTTTGGATTTATATGTGGCTTCTATTGAGAGATGGGAATACCAGACCACCTAACCTGCCTCTTGAGAAATTTGTATGCAGGTCAGGAAGCAACAGNAAACAAAAAAAAAAAAAAAAAAAAAAAAAAAGAAATAAAAGCCAAGGTCACCCTTTTGCCTTCTTTCTCCTGAATTCACTCTTCTCTTTTTAAGGCTGATTTTGAAGTATATTTGCTACACTTTCTGTCCAGCAACAAGAAAGGGGAAAACTGGATAACAAAGAATAATACTCTTCATTCAGTGGTGCTGGTTCTAGTCTTTTGTAAAAAAATGTGTTATACCCATTCACCTAATGGGTGAAGCATTTGTAAATCAAGGCAAAAAATGCCTGATTTAGAATGTTTTAACATTTTGACACTTTTTTTTTTTTTTAATAAATGTTGATTTTGAAGAGAGTAGATAATATTGCTAGTGTTCTCTAGTAATGAAGGAAGGTCCTGTAATGGTTCCTGACTGCTTCTCTCAGAGAGGACACCTACCTGAGGATGGTATCCCAGTTAAGTTCAACTTCCCATTTCCATGTGCAACTTTGATGTGTGTGTCAGTTGTTCAGTCATGTCTCACTCTGTGATCCCACGGACTGTAGCCCACCAGGCTCCTCTGTCCATGGAATACTCCAGTCAAGAATACTGGAGTGGGTTGCCATTTCCTCCTCTAGAGGATCTTCGCAACCCAGGGATCAAACCCATGTCTCCTGCATTGCAGGCAGATTACCATCTGAGCCACAGACTTGAACAACACTCAAAAAAATGACTGCAAAGGCCCTCCACTTTTTCTGTTTTGTTTTGCCTTGTTTTTAATCATCTAACTGAAGAATTCTGGGTGCATATTAACTTCTCTCCCTCCACACCACTCCCCCANAAACAAGATTTTTCTCTGCTTCTAACAGTACTCTAATCTTGCCCTTCTGACTACCCACTGCCTGCATCCCTTCTCTCCACGTTTCAGGAAGGAGCAGTTAAGCAATCCTGTCCTGTTTCTTTTGAACGTGGCAAACAGAGTGGCATTAAGAGCTGTTATGCTGAATCATGACAAAGACATGTTTTCGAACACCATCCAGACCATTTTGGATTAAGGCAGGAAGGCTGATTCTGAGCCACTATTGAACCCAACCCAAGAAAGAAGTGTGGAAGAAGGTTGAAGGAAAACAACCTTATCTAAGTCAAAAGTCCAGTTTTCCTTCCAGTATATAGTTTTAAAGTGCTGAGTCATTGGAATGAACTTGAGGTTGGGGTTACAACTTTTTTACAGCAGATTTTTGGGTTAAACTCATTAAATAAACCCGTTTAAACCTGTTACAGGGCTTCTCTGGTGGCTCAGATGGCCACGAACTGCTTGTGGAGAAGGAGACCTGGGTTCAATCCCTGGGTTGAGAAGATCCTTTGGAGGAGGAAATGGCAACCCCCTCTAGGATTCTTGCCTGGGAAATCCCATGGACAGAGGAGCCCACTGGGCTACAGTCCATGGGATTGCAAAGAGTCAGACATGCCTGAGCATCTAACACTAACTAACTATACCTATTACATGAGGTATACATCGAAATTCAATCATATACCTTCTGTACTTACTTCCCTGCCTCCACATCCATCAAAACCACTAATCTCTAATTGTTTATTTGTTTGCAAAGGGCCCAGGAAATACATTTGTCTTGGAGTCCAGAGCACTTGGACAGCTGTGGGAGCCATCCTGCCCCAGCCTCTGGGACGGGCAGCTCCGGTGTCCAGGCAATGGACATTCCCCTGGGGGTAAGGCCCACATCAAGGCCACACCTTCAGAGTCAGTGAGACTGGAGGGAGGTAGAGATAAGATTCAAAAGGGAAAAAGATCCCCTTCTTTGCCTCTACCCACACCTCCCTCCTCAGGCGGAGAGCCCTAGGCTCTGCCATTATTGTTCCTTCTGATGACAGGAGTGTGGCAGTTGACATACTCCTGTCTTCTCCAAGATTCGGTGAAGGGTTAAGAGCCATTTCTTCCTAGAGGGGGTTCCTGACTCCCACTCCTACCCACTTCTGACTCCCTGACTTCCCTCCTTGGTTTGCTGCTTTTTTATTCGCTCTTCTGCAGCAGCTGGCTTTCTTGTTGATCTCTCCAGACAGGGAAGTACTTCTAGACATTGGACTTTAGGAGTCCTGTTTGTAGTTTCCCGTCTCGCACTCAGTAGATGCACAATTGTCGGCTGAGCAAACAAGCTGTGGGAACCCACAGAACTCTCTGACCTCCTGACCGTATAGATAAAGCCATATCTGCTGAGCCAGGTAGACCAAGTCTGACATGTCTTAAAACAGGAGGTACTTTGGAGGAGGGAGAGGAGGAAAACAGCGATAGAAGTGGTCTCCTGGTAAACAAAGTATGGCCTTTGAAAGGGTCAGCAAATAAAAATTAACTAGGAATCTCTGTTTTACCACAAATTGAGTTTTCTAAACCCAGATACAGGGCTGCCTTTATTAGCCTCAGGCCATCACAAATCCAGTCGTGTCAGTTTCTGCACATATTTTTTTCCTTCCAGTTGTGATGAAGTCATCAAAAAGCTAGTACAATGTGTACCAATAAACTCCAAAGATTTTAACTGTGTTTTCTATCATTATAAATAAAATATATCAGCCCCATCTTCTCTTTCTATATAGCTATAAATTATGGTGGTGGTTGCTTAGTCATTCAGTCATGTCTGACTCTTGTGCCCCGAGGACTAGAGCCTGACAAGCTTCTCTGTCCATGAGATTTCCCAGGCAAGGATACTGGAATGGCTTGCCATTTCCTTCTCCAGGGGATCTTCTTGACTCAGGGATCAAAACTGCGTCTCCTGCAATGCAGGGAGTGTCCTTCATTGCAGGCAGATTCTTTGCCACTGAGCCACCAGGGAAGCCCAGCTATAAATTATATGCATGCCCTTTTACTATGCTAATACATCACACACATTATAAAATATTACATATATACACTAGAAGATGAGATAAAAATATAAATAGATATTCCAGCATTTTATCCCCTGGCCTGAATGGATTATTGCTGCACCCTATGTAGATGGCACACTGAGTCCGGAAGGGCTTCTCCCATCTCTCCCACCTGTGACTTACTGATTTGGACAAAGTCAGAGCATGCAGGTGTGGGCTACACATTATGCTTCTCTCTGCCTCAGTCTCTCTCTCTCCCAGTGATACAGCCTCATTTATCTCACAGAAATGTAGAGATCAATGACTGGTACACTTGGCTCTAAGAGTGAGGTCATTTGTTTAGTATACTGTGTATTAATTTCTTCTAACCTCTACTGTTTACTGGGCTTCTCTGATGGCTCAGTGGATAAAGAATCCGTCTGGAGTGTAGGAGACACAGGAGATGCAGGTTTGATCCCTGGTTTGGAAAGATCCCCTGGAGTAGGAAATGGCAATCCACTCCAGTATTTTTGCTTGAAAAATCCCACGGACAGAGGAGCCCGGCAGGCTACAGTCCGAAAGGGTCACAAAGAGCTGGACATGACTGAGTGCTATGCATGCAGGCACTACTGTTTTCTGGGAAGATCTTATGATTTCATTAAATCATGCTGATTCTCCCATTAAGTGGTGGTGGTAAGGGAAAGGGTCACCTTTGTCTTTGAATCATGGAATTTTAGCAGCTGGAGGAATCTTAGTGGTGACCTCTAGTCTAGTCTTTCCCCAGTGATATGAGGAAACCTAGTCATAGAGAGGCCAGAAGTCTCCTTGATGTAGCAGATAATCCCCGTTGCCTGGAAAACTGACCTTTCCTCTAATTTTGTTTACCCTTCTCTGAGTACCACATGCTCAAAGGCCAGCTGGGCCCCCTCTTCGGCTGCAGGGAATGTGTCTTGATTAGGGCAAGTCAGTTATGAAGATTCCATCCATGAGCCTTGTGAAGTGGTCAAGTTTATGCTTAGGTGTGTGACCAAGCTTCTTGGAAAGTTTCTTTCACTTTGAAAAAAGGAGACACCTGGCAGACATTCTCTTGCTGCCTCTGGATCTTATCACCTCCATGTGACATGGACGCTTCAGCAGCCACCCGAGGGCCTTGGAGGGAGCTAGTTTACTGGCACAACACGTCCCGGATGCATGGCAGAGTACAGAGATGGCTGCAAGTCACAGAGCTTTCAACTTAATCATGCTGGGACTTAATCATCCTGGGCTTCACTCTATGAAAAGTAATAATTTCCCTCATTGTTTAAACCACTGTTAGCTGCATTTTCTGTTATTTGTAACCAAATGCTTCATAACTAATACACAAGGAGTTTGGAGACAGCAGAAACAGAACAAGACCCTAGACCTTTAAAACAGTAAATATTACACTGCTTGGTTTTTATTTACAGATGAGAGCTTAAGAGAGTTCATTCACCCTGAGTGATAAGAGCAGTTTGTTCCTTTCTCTTCAGGAACTTTTGTCCCTGTATATTTGGAAGGTTCTGAGAGAATAAAACTATTTGATTATAAGAATGTTCTGCTTCTTCGCTTTCATTGAATGTTCAACTCTGGTGACATCTTGATGTATTTCTTCTAAGAATACATCGTTACTTTTAAAATAATAAGCACCTTATATAGAGATATCCAGTTACACTATGCATTTTGTCTATTGGCAAATATAATTTGCCTTCAGAGGCCTGGGCCAACAGTCTCTTGGTGCATTAGTGGCAAAATGCCTGAGTATGGAATGAGGTTGGCTCAGATGGCACAGAATCTGCCTGCAATGCAGAAGACCCGGGTTCCATCCCTGGGTCAGGAAGATCCCCTGGAGAAGAGAATGGTGACCCACTCTGGTGTTCTTGCCAGGAGAATTCCCAGGGTCAGAGGGGTCTGGAGGGCCACAGTCATGTAGTCACAAAGAGTCAGACATGACTAAATGACTAACACTTTCACTTTTTCATGTTATCAGCATAATTGTATGTTCAAACTAAAACTCTATCCACTGCTGGTCTAAGCTGCCCTTGCTGCTGCTGATTTTTTGGGACACTCAGAAATAACCAAGGAGCTTATAAAGGTAATGAGTGGTTCCAAATCACCCACAGACACCCATAGTAAGTGGAAAAGCTTTTTTCAACATGTTTAATGGTTTCAGTTGGTAAATTATTAACAGAATATATGTGGCGTCTTCAGCATTTCAAATACATTTACTTTCTGACTGAGAACATTGGAGAACAGTCTCTCCTGCCAAATCCCCAGCTGCAGGTGCCCATTCTTCTGCCTCTCCTTCCTCTTCTCCCAGATGGTGTGGAATCTTCCTCGTCTTACACCAGGGAACTTCCCCTCATGCTGCCGAGGGCTCTTAGTTTTTCCAGCGCTTCCGCTTGGCCAGGTCCTATCACGGGACTAGTTTCATTCCATTCCACTCTTCTTCTCCTGGAATGTGGGGAAAAGATCACAATTTGAAAGAAATAAAAACATGGATTCTGGTGACTGCGCCACCACTCACTAAGCTATATTAACTTTCAGTAATTCATTTACTTCTCTCAGCCTCAGTTTCTTCACCTGTAAATTGGGGCCAGTCATTCAATGGGCGTTCTCTACATCTTGGGAATGTTGTCAGGATCCAGTGGTAAAATCCATGTGGACAGGCTGTGACCTTTATGATTCTTGGTATTTACAAATTGTATTGTTTCTGCTGGCAGTTTTCCTTCCAACGAGGCTGACACATATCCACTCAAGTGTACCAATTCTGACTGACTCAGTAGGCAGGAAGAACAGGTCCACATGCCAATGAGTGAAATGATCTATATGACACATTCGCTTGAAAACATAGAGTGTGGTGGTGTTTTTACACAAATGACCTCTGAGAAGCAGATCCTGTTATTATTGTTCATGGAAACGTATCCTGACATATACCTGTCATGCTAGATGGTGTCCTCATGTTGGGAACATTCAGTATTTGAGGGAGAAAGGGAAAAGGTTGAAGAGATTAGAGGCGGGATGGGTGGGAGAGGTGGATTCTACTTCACTGAGATTTTTTTTAAAAGAGCACTAGCTCTTACCTGGTCATGATTACATCTATGGGACAGGAGACACTGTCCTGAATTAGAATACAATAAAATGTATGGCCCACTACTGTCACTAACAGTAAAAATGCTTGGCAAAATATATAACTTTTCTGAGCGAAATTTTCCCCATTATCAACTGCGTGCTAAGTCACTTCAGTTGTTGTCTGACTCTCTGTAACCCCATGGACTGTAGCCCACCAGCCTCCTCTGTCCAGGCAAGAATATTGGAGTGGATTGCCATGTTCTCCTCCAGGGGCTCTTTCCCATCCTGCAAGTGAACCCACATCTCCTGCACTGGCAGGTGAGTTCTTTACTAGCACCACCAGGGAAGCCCCAATTTTCCCCACTGGTGAAATGGAAATGGGAATGGTACCTACCTCATAGGGTTGCTGTGAGTGATAAATGGGATAACATGCAAAGTAACTAGTACACAGTGAGGATGCTATGTGTATTTGTGTGGGCATACTTTAATATTACCCATTTTCTGGTTTACTGAGAAGCCATACTTTTGACCGAGAACATATAAATCACAGTTCTGTACTTCAAGGCAGTGAACTCTGAAGGTCTTATTGCTACTGCTAAGTCACATCAGTCATGTCCGACTCTGTGCGACCCCATAGACAGCAGCCCACCCGGCTCCTCCATCCCTGGGATTCTCCAGGCAAGAACACTGGAGTGGGTGGCCATTTCCTTCTCCAACGCATGAAAGTGGAAAGTGAAAGGGAAGTCGCTCAGTCGTGTCCGACTCCTAGCGACCCCATGGACCGCAGCCTANGGCTCCTCCATCCCTGGGATTCTCCAGGCAAGAACACTGGAGTGGGTGGCCATTTCCTTCTCCAACGCATGAAAGTGGAAAGTGAAAGGGAAGTCGCTCAGTCGTGTCCGACTCCTAGCGACCCCATGGACCGCAGCCTACCAGGCTCCTCCGTCCATGGGATTTTCCAGGCAAGAGTACTGGAGTGGGGTGCCAAGGTCTTAGATCTGAACAAAAGATAGAAAAGATAAGGACATAGAAAACAAGAGTAAAGATGAAAAATAAGTACATTAAGATGCTAAATACAGACCATCATTGGCTATAGATGCTGAGAATAGTACCCATTCCTTGAGATTTGAAAAATTCACAAAAATTGTATTTCATAGAGGCTTCCCTGGTGGCTCAGACACTGAAGAATCTGCCTGCAGTGTGGGAGACCCAGTTTCAATCTTGGAGTCTGAAAGATTTCCTGAAGAAAGGAATGGCTACCCACTTCAGTATTCTTGACTGGAGAACTCCATGGACAGAGGAGCCTGGTGGGCTATACAGTCCATGGAGTCACAAAAAATCAGACATGAATTTCATAGGCAGAATCATGGAATGACTTCTTTATTATTTTTTTNCAGTATTCTTGACTGGAGAACTCCATGGACAGAGGAGCCTGGTGGGCTATACAGTCCATGGAGTCACAAAGAATCAGACATGAATTTCATAGGCAGAATCATGGAATGACTTCTTTATTATTTTTTTTAATAAATTTATTTTAATTGGAGGCTAGTTACTTTACAATATTGTAGTGGTTTTGCCATACATTGACATGAATCTGCTATGGGTGTACATGTGTTCCCCATCTTGAAGCCCCTTCCTACCTCCCTCCCCATCCCATCCCTCTGGGTCCTCCCAGTGAACCAGCCCCGAGCACCGTGTCTCATGCATCGAACCTGGACTGGCGATCTGTTTCACATATGATATTATACATGTTTCAATGCCAATCTCCCAAATCATCCCACCTCACTCTCTTCCACAGAGTCCAAAAGACTGTTCTATACATCTGTGTCTCTTTTGCTGTCTCACATATAGGGTTATCGTTACCATCTTTCTAAATTCCATATATATGCATTAGTATACTGTATTGGTACTTTCCTTTCTGGCTTACTTTACTCTGTATAACAGGCTCCAGTTTCATCCACCTCATTAGAACTGATTCAAATGTATTCTTTTTAATGACTGAGAATATTCCATTGTGTATATGTACCACAGCTTTCTTATCTATTCGTCTGCTGATGGACATCTAGGTTGCTTCCATGTCCTGGCTATTATAAACAGTGCCGCAGTAAACATTGGGGTACACACGTCTGTTTCAGTTCTGATTTCCTCAGTGTGTATGCCCAGCAGTGGGATTGCTGGGTCATATGGCAGTTCTATTTGCAGCTTTTTAAGGAATTTCCACACAGGAACTACGTCTTTAAATGGGAAAGAAATTCCATGGGTAGAAGCCCATAAGAACAATGGCATGCTGGGAAGGGGGAAGAACCCCAGGCTGACCAGAATGGCCACCCTGTGGGAACTGCTTGGATAGTAAGGTAGGGTCAGGCATCTTTTTCATGGATGCTGTCATTGGCTCCAGCAATTATAGTCTCCCTGGTCATTGCTCATTCATTCTTGCTTCTTAAGAGGACAACTGCTATGAGTAATGTCTGAAACTTGATCTGGCCTTTCTCTTTGTGAAAATTGCTGTTGATCAACAACATTCACTGGGTGGGTTTGGTGTGCCAGGCAGCAAAAAAGATTATGAAGAAAGTAGGCAGTGTGCAAGATACCGGGACAGATCATTATTACTGTGGGCATAGAATAAAACACAAAGATAAAGAGAATGGATTTTTATAGACTAGAATGGCTACATGTTTCAAAAAAGAACACCTTTTCTTAAAAAACAACCTACTAAAAATAGAAAACTGGGTTGTATTCCCTGTTGTTGACAGAAGTGAGATTGTTGTGAACTTTGTGTGTGTGCAGAGCAGCGTTCAGAAAACCTAAAATCATGATTTGACTGTGCATTGCCTGAGGCCCACTCAGCCCTGGGGGAGTGGTTGGTATGCCACAATATTTCCTGTTTGCCTGGTAGGTTACCCATCATATTTTGATCTTGCTCCATCAAAGCAGTGATGATGTGTTCAATGATTTTTTTTTTTTAAATCCTCTTGCTCATTCTCTTTTGTATTTATGGATCATGTGTCTCCATTTCTTCTTCAACCTGACTCTTGTGTAAGTTTAATGTTAAATAGTTTCTCCCCTTAGTTGTGGGCAATTCTTTCTATTTCTCAGAACTTCATTAAGGTTCTGGAAAAGGACTTCTGGCTGCTCCCTGTTTCTTGCTAATCATTAGGGCAAAAAAACCCCTGAGAGGTGAGTTGACTGCATCTGCAATTTAGAATTAGAAGGAGAGAAAATAGAAACGGATACAAAAAATGATGTCAATTTTGGAAAATGAAATTGAATCATAGCTATGTCAGGTGGTAGAAACAATGAAAGCCACCTGCTTCCAATAAGATACATGCCAAATCTTCAAGAAAATGAGGGGGGAAAGATGATGAAGATGGCTAACACAGGAGTTCCTGCCAGCTTGAACTCTCTGAGGAGAGGTGGATTCTTTGCGACCCCATGGATTGTAGCCTGCCAGGCTCCTGTGTCCATGGAATTCTCCAGGAAAAAATGCTGAAGTGGGTAGCCATTCCCTTCTCCAGGGGACCTTCCTGACTCAGGAATCAAACCCGCATCTCTTGTGTCTCTCGCATTGGCAGGCGTATTCTTTACCACTGGTGCCACCTGGGGTGGGGACCGTGTCTTCTATTCCTTTGGCTTCATGCAGTGCTGGGCACATTGGAGATGCACATTTGGAGTTTTGTATGCATAAATGAACAAATTCCAAGAAAGTCTCATACATAGGTAGTAGCTTCAAGCAGATCCACAGTCTTCTGAAACTTAACTTCCGGGTTTACCAGAGAATCATTGTGACTCTCTGTTGTTCCTTGACCTATCTTGTTTTTGTGATTCAATGTTTCCTTTGGAATAAACCCACTATTTGAGCTACAGAAAGTAGTTGTGCAGCTTTTACTCAAGAATTACTGCTGGTGGTTGCAGAATCTTTGTATTCCCTGAGTTCTCTTCTCTCAGACACCTTGCCACTAATTATTAGACTTAGCTTTAAAACACTTTTGGAATTTCAACATTTTGAATTTTAGATATAAATTATGACATCTAGCATATGAGCATTCACAATCTGTACCTATTTACTCTCTACCTAAAATCTGTATAGTTTCTCACGGGGCTAAATAGAAAAAAGTATTACATAGACGAAAATCCACATTGTAACTTTGTCCTAAGAATGCCCTTGGGGCTATCTTTGTTTTTGAGAGAAAAAAGTCTGTTTGTCTCAATAAGAATGGGAAGAGGGTACTGGCACCTTCTTTGACTATAAAGGAATCAGTTTGTATCATTCCTGCCCTTTTCTCTGTCTTCTCTTTCCACCAGCCAAAGGACAGAACAAAGCAAAAGAAAACAAAAACTCTAAGGGCAAACAAACTCACAACAATAGCAGCAGCAAGAACAAACCCCAAACTTAGGTGGAATGATTCCAAATCAGCAAATGAGTTTGGGAGATGTCATGTTGCTTATGTAATTAGGAACGAGATACATTTTATGTGTTGCTACCAAAGGAAAATGGGAGAGAGGGGAAAAAAAAAAAAGGAGAGAGAAAAAGAAAAGGAATGGGAAAGCTATTTGTCTGGGTGAGTGTTTCTCAGCAGGGACACCAAGAGTATTTGGGGTAAGGTGGTCAATCGTGTTTTATAAATACAATGAAGAATTCTGATAGGGGCCTAAAAACGTCTTGGACTTTTCTTGATTACTTGTACATTTTATTTCCACTTCCAAAATTCCTAATGTTTTAAACTTTTTTGAAAGAAGATTCTTTTCCTGTTACAGTTAATAAATGCCCAAAGTTGTGGGCACATGACAAACCATTCCAGATTTATCCTGGGAGGAATACTCTTTAATTTTTACTTTTTTGGTTCTCCATTTGACTTTTGCTTGAGCATCTTCAGCTCACTCTGCTCTTCCGTCTTTAAACTCTCTCCGGGAGAACTGATTAGTTATCATGGTTTTGATTGTTTTTGATGGCTTAGTTTTTATACCCACCCCTGACATTTCAACTGCTCTTTAGCCCCAGGGGTAAGAAATCTGCATTTAGATGTATTTTCCTCATCTAGGAAAAACATGATGAAAAGCAAACTTATTACTTCTCCTTAGCTCCCTCAATACAGTTGATGACACCATTATTTGTTGAGTTTTCTTAGTTTCACAAATATTAGAATTTTTTAATGCTAAATTCTAATGACCAGACTGGCAGAATCCTCAATCTCCTGAAACTCTATAATATAGGGGTAGAAGTATATTCGTAATCACACAAATGTATAATATCTAATAGAAATAATGGCCATGAAAAACTACAAATTTCTTCAAGTGTCTAATATAAAGGCCTCGGTTAGTCTGAACAATTAAAAATGGCTTTTTGGCTCCATTTCCTTTACTCCCCGTATACGTACGTGCAACCTCTGAGTCCTGTTGGCTGCACCACCATTTTTGTAGTTGCAACTCTATTGGCGGCTATTTCTGCATTTGGATCACTCCCATTGGATCTTCAGTTGATTTTCTCCATTACAGACTATAGGCACATGGCTGCCATGTTAATTTTCTTAAATTCTCATTTTTATCACATCACTCCCCAACTTGAGACTCTTCAGAGTGTTGTCCCCCATTGTCCATTGACTCTCCTTCATGTAGATCACTTTTTCCTAAATGCTTTTATTGTGCTAAATCAGAACATTTCTATCACCACTTTCTTATTCAGCTTCATCATGCTGTCCTCTGCACCTGGAGGACTATCTTCTCTCTTTGTACCTAGTACCTTCTAGATTTCGGTGATTGTTCAACTGTGGGCCATTTAAAAGTGAAGAATAATAGGGGAGAAATACATGCAATGGACAGGGTAAGAGGTGAGCTCTGTTCTTATTGCTCCCTCCATTGGATTTCATTTGCAAGATTCCAAGTGAAGGAAGAGGTTCAGGGTAAAAGAACATTTGGAAATCTGTGTATCACTGAAGTTTCCCCTTGGGATTCCTCTTCTCTCAGAAATTCATCCTCCCTAAGCCTCTCTCCTCCACACTGATTTTTCCCTCTACCTTCGACACTGCACTCCTAGTACTTGCCGACTTACTGCTTTGTTTTGTATGCTTGATAAATTTGCCTTCATAGGCCCAATTTTTAAATTATTTTGCATTCCTTGAAGTATTTTATGTTGGTATAAATGGATGAATAAGTTGAACACACAAATACTTTGTGGTTCTTTCAGCAAGTGGAAAATTTCTGTCTATAACATTATGCCTTTAACCTGTCTTCACTTTTTTAACAACAAAATAAAAGTAATCAGTGTATCAAAAGTGACATTCTGCCATATGACGGTGAATCCATGTAGATGGTCAAAAAATAGGGAAGAGGATTTAGGAAAAGTGCTGAGAATGTTCTATCTGAAAGCCTTTACTCCCTGGGATTGACCTTCTGTCTTGCCTTGTCCTTTTTACTCCCCCAAGGCAGATGGGGTCTCTTGGCCAGTCTGTGATATACAGGGTCAAACTTTGTATGTACCTCTCTTAGGGCAGAATGGAATCTCTTTTAAGACCGAGGTTTACTTGGTTAAGTTGAAGTAATGTAAACTTAACTGGATCACAAATCCTGTTAGCACTTATTCAAGCCTGTTCTTGAACTAGAAGAGGACCCTGACTGGGAACAAGCAATGAAGGCAAGTCTCTGCTGTGGCTTCGCCACTCAGCCCCTCAAACCACATCTGATAAGCTACATAACTGGTTCTAGCAATTAGTGCCAAAAACAAAGGCACACTTTTGGAGAGTCCCACATTTCTTAGAAAACCTGAACTCTACCTCACGCTAATCCAGCTCCTTTCCTTTCTTTTTCAAACTTGATGTTCACGGAGATAAAATAGCACATCGCACTTTAGGTCTGATCGACCTGCAACCAAATGGCTGATCCGTCCTCCTCCACTCACCCCAACCCTGTCTCGCTGTCACACAGAAACCTAAACCCGGAGGACAGGCAGAGATGCCTGCAGTGGTCTGTTTTACAACACCCCGATAACAGGATGTTTTTAGCAGCACAGCAGATTCTTGGCCTATGGCCCTAGTTAAAGGAAGAGAGGCACAGAATCTTTGAAGTCATCAATTTTAATGAGGACTGCAACTATTCCAGTAAACTAGATCCCTTCATTTTTGTTGGCTTGATAAAGAAACCTGATTCATCCAAGACATTTATTTTATTTAGTTCAACATCAGGATAGGAACTTTTTCACCACCAGTATTAGGCCCCCAATGGTGATAAAAATTCCTGTGCAGTCTTTTGGAGGGGAAGAATGAAAGAGTCTACAAGGGGAAAAAAAGAACACCAAACAAATGCTAAGTTTTGAAATATTCAGGCTTGTCTTGGCTCAGAGGTTAAACATGAATTGTTAGAGTTCCCTTTCAAAGTTGGAGTCTGCCAAGGTCTCTCATAGTTTTTGTGGAAGTTATAATAGAAATAAGAAATTTCATCTGCATTTTCAAAGGTGAGGAATAACGCCTTTTAATAGTGAGGTGTGTGTGTGTGTGTGTGTGTGTGTGTGTGTGTGTGTGTGTGTGTGTGACGACAGAGGAAGAAATGGAAAGAGATAAGCAGATAAATTGAGCAGGAGAAGATGAAAATTCAACTAATTTGTTTATAACTTAATAAATTTAAAATAATTGAAGAAATATTTTTCTAGGTTTTCTAGGAGAGTTACACTGGAGGTACTAAGTAGTTTCTATGGTTCATGGTGAGATAGCAGGTGAATTGCTCAAGAAGTTTGAGTATCAGAGAACTTAGCCTTTGCTTCTAATCCTTTCATCTCTGTGTAACTCACTGAACTCTTATTCCAGATCTGAAGGCACCAGGTAGGCATGTGTTTTAACCCCTTAAGTAAATTCAAGTTCTAGAATCTCTAAGGTTGAAAGTTCTGATACAATCTCTAAATCTCCCTCCTCATTATTAAGGGATTCACAGCAAGGGCAATCTGTGAATTCATCTCATATGAATCTTTCAGTCAAAAGAAGTTTCTCCTTTTTTTCCCCTGTTACAAAATTCTTTAAATAGAGTTAAAAAGAAAAAAAGGCAAAAAAATTACGCAAATGGCAAGGTAGTGACAGGACATCTATCAAAATGGCTCTGGAAATTCCAATTTTTAAAGTGCTATAAAAATATCATTATTAATGATGATTGACTGGGTTTTCAGAGCCAAGCTATTTCAAGGCTGCTAAGTTAGCACTGAGTGCAAAAGCAGGGGTGCTGAAATGGCTTCAGGGTGCCCTCACTGTGTTTCTTCATTGATTTTTAAGTAACATATGAGCACGCTCAAATTGATGATTTTCATTTTGAATTAGTTTGGCCTCTGTCATGGAGAGCATTCCATCTTTCCCCGACTGTCAGTGTCTAATTCATCTTCATCAAGTCCCCAGCAGGAAGATTTGGATCTTATTACTTTTTGTTTTACAGTTTTATCATTTATAGGAAATTGGGACACAGAGAAAAACAGAGCAGAATCTACCCAAGTTTTCAATAGAACTACTCAAAGGGAGAAGATACACCTTCACTCATGGACTTCAAGGAAACTCTGGATTGTGGCAGTCCCACCAGGCAAGAGAGAGAATTGGGATCTTTCCTGGTGGCTCAAATGCTAAAGAATGTGCCTGCAATGCAGGAGACCCCAGTTCGATTCCTGAGTTGAGAAGATCCCCTGGAGAAGGGAATGGCTACCCACTCCAGTATTCTTGCTGGAGAATTCCATTAAGAGAGGAACCTGGAGAGCTACAGTCCATGGGGTCGCAAAGAGTTGGACATGACTGAATGACTAACACACAACAGTCCTGAAAAATCTTAGCTTCCAGTTTGTGTCAACCTGATACCTTGTATCTGTTGTTTTTATGAGCCTAGAATTCCTGTTCTTGTCTGTCCATGGGATNAGGGACTCTCAAGAGTCTTCTCTGACACCACAGTTCAAAAGCATCAATTCTTTGATGCTCAGCTTTCTTTATAATCCAACTCTCACATGATTACTGGAAAAACTATAGCTAAAGAATAGAAGACACTAAAAATTCATAAGGCCTCACCCTGGTTACTGAGTATACTAGATACAAAGGAAGTCAGTAATTATTAGGAAAGGAAAATTATTAGGATCACTTCTAGATATCGTGATATTTTGGCTGACTCTTTCACATTTGTTGTCATTCTCTCCCTCTAGTTTCCCAGAGTGATTTATGACATTATCTTAAAATGGAAGGGCCTATGTACTTTTTCTGGGATGTACCATGGTTGCAGGGTAGCGGGGAAGCATGTGGGAGAATCATATGATTTTCTCTCATCTACTGTACTCTGGGAGAGCCTCCCTTGGAGAAAAATCAGAGGATACAGAGTAGGAGGGGACACTTTTTTTTTTTTTTAAAGAAGACCAGTTATCTGGGAGGAAGATGTTTGGGAGTATAAAGTAACTCCAAATTTGTCACGGGGAGTAGCTTAGAGGACTGTGACACAGCTAAGGATAAGCAAGAAGAAATTAGGTTGTGTAGAGATGCTTTCTCCCAGTTCAGTTCAGTTCATTTCAGTTGCTTAGTCATGTCCGACTCTTGGTGACCCTATGGACTGCAGCACACCAGTCCTCCCTGTCCATCACCAGCTGCTGGAGTTTACTCAAACTCATGTCCATTAGGTTGGTGATGCCATCCAACCATCTTATCCTGTCATCAACTTATCCTCCTGCCTTCAATCTTTCCCAGCATCAGAGTCTTTTCCAGTGAGTCAGTTCTTCTCATCAGATGCAGTTTCAGCTTCAGCATCAGTTCTTCCAACGAATATTCAGGAGTGATTTTCTTTAGGATGGACTAGTTGGCTGTCCTTGCAGTCCAAGGGACTCTCAAGAGTCTTCTCCAACACCACAGTTCAAAAGCATCAATTNGTGATGCCATCCAGCCATCTCATCCTCTGTCGTCCCCTTCTCCTCCTGCCCCCAATCCCTCCCAGCATCAGAGTCTTTTCCAATGAGTCAACTCTTCGCATGAGGTGGCCAAAGTACTGGAGTTTCAGCTTTACCATCATCCCTTCTAAAGAAATCCCAGGGCTGATCTCCTTCAGAATGGACTGGTTGGATCTCCTTGCAGTCCAAGGGACTCTCAAGAGTCTTCTCCAACACCACAGTTCAAAAGCATCAATTCTTCAGTGCTCAGCTTTCTTTATAGTCCAACTTTCACATCCATATATGACTATTGGAAAAACCATAGCTTTGACTAGACTGACCTTTGTTGGAGAAGTAATGTCTCTTTTTAATACGCTGTCAAGGTTGGTCATAACTTTTCTTTCAAGGAGCAAGCATCTTTTAATTTCATGGCTGCAGTCACCATCTACAGTGATTTTGGAGCCCCCCAAAATAAAGTCACTGTTTCCATTGTTTCCCCAGCTATTTGCCATGAAGTGATGGGACCGGATGCCGTGATCTTAGTTTTCTGAATGTTGAGTTTTAAGCCAAATTTTTCAATCCTCTCTTTCACTTTCATCAAGAGGCTCTTTAGTTCTTCTTCACTTTCTGCCATACAGTAGTGTCATCTGCATATCTGAGGTTATTGATATTTCCCCCGGAAATCTTGATTCCAGCTTGTGCCTCATTCAGCCCAGCATTTCTCATGATGTACTCTGCATATAGGTTAAATAAGCAGGGTGACAACATACAGCATTGACATACTCCTTTTCCAATTTGGAACCAGTCTGTTGTTCCATGTCCAGTTCTAACTGTTGCTTCTTGACCTGCATAAAGATTTCTCAGAAGGCAGGTTAGGTGTTCTGGTATTCCCATCTCTTTAAGAATTTTCCATAGTCTGTTGTGATCCACACAATCAAAGGCTTTGGCATAGTCATTAAAGCAGAAGTAGATGTTTTTCTGGAACTCTCATGCTTTATTGATGATCCAATGGATGTTGGCAATCTGGTCTCTGGTTCCTCTGCCTTTTCTAAATCCAGCTTCTAAATCTGGAATTTCATGATTCAAGTACTGTTGAAGCCTGGCTTAGAGAATTTTGAACATTAGTTTGCTAGTATGTGAGATGAGTGCAATTGTGCAGTAATTTGAGCATTCTTTGACATTGTCTTTCTTTGGGATCGGAATGAAAACTGACCTTTTCCAGTCCTGTGGCCACTGCTGAGTTTTCCAAATTTGCCAGCACATTGAGTGCAGTACTTTCAAAGCATCGTCTTTTAGAAATTCCAAGAGATTCCTAAGCATTCAAAAAATGATAGAACTATGTTATCTCTATCAAAGAAAAACAGTCATAACGACTGGATGATGAACTCTGCTGGTTGGGAGGAAGTTACTGTGTAAAACCTGGCATGCTCATGGGTGCACGAGCTACAGCTTCTTGGAGTGGTCCTCTAGAAATGAAAGACAATCGGCCAAGATCACCCATTCCCAGTGGTTCCTGTGGGAACAAATGTTGCAGTCATAAGGAATCTTCAGTGTACCTCTAGGACCAGGTAGGAAATTAAAATCATTTAGAGGTTAGGTGGGATTTTTTTTTTTCTTCCTCTTCTTCCAGTTTGTGGACCTGACTCTGAAAGATAGGAAGTTAATAATTGGTTACATAAAAGACATCCAAAGGAAAGGATTTGTCTTCTGGATCATGACAGAAATGTCAGGAAGATGTACTACTGAAAATGGAAAAGGGCATTGGATCAAAGTGGAGAACATATTTAACAAGGATAAATGGATGAATGGGAGGGAGAAAAATCAGGACCTGACTACCAAGTAGGTAATGAAGACAGTGGGCAAGGGAGTGAAAGAATCTGGATAGTGGAGGTGGTCCTTAGTAATTAGCATTCTTTCATTCATTCAACAAATAACAGAAGTTCACTAAGAATAAGATTTATGACCTTAGAGAATTATATATGTCAACACAGAATAGGAATGACAGAATAACTCAAAGTTTTAAAGCAAAAAGGTAAATACAATATTATTGAGAGCACTAAGATTTGATGAGAAAAAACTCAAGCTAGAAATATCAAGAGAAAGATGTATTTTATTCAAAAACTTATCTAGCAGAAGAAAAATAGAATAGTGCTATATATAACTAAGGATACATCCATACAGAAACAAAGGTAAAGCAAAGAAAGCACAGGAGAAATAAACCAATTATACTGCTGTGAGAATATACGTTAGACCACTTAGGAAGAGAAAAAGATGGATATTATATTTTTGGTGTTAAATATTGGTAGCCCTTTGCAGTAATGGGAGACTAGGAAATACTTGACTTTTGGAGAATTAACTTTGATAAAAGTAAAGTGTTTGATAAGCATTTAACTTTTAATGTTGACATTTTTAACCTCTAAAAATGAGGGAGACTATGCAAGAGGTAAATGTCAATATGGACATTCTGCGGGGCAATAATAATGAAGGAATAACCAGAATCTTGGAGTTCAGACCACTGTGAAAGTCATCTGTGTCCCCTGTCCAGGGTTCTTCAAAATGAGGTTCCTAGACACAGAAGTACCACACATTGTTATTGGTCTGCAACAAGTTTAAAGTAAGTATCTGGAAACATTTACAGCAATTTTCATCATCACAATATTTTTACTTTTTAAAATTAAAGCTGATCCCTTGCTCTTTTCCATTGGAGGCCTACACACCACGTTTCTGGCAATGAGAATCCTCCACACCAGCATCAATGAATGATGGAAGATTGTCTTTACCCTCACTGCAGTTAAGGATATGGGGCAAAGGTGCACACATATGGTGTTGAAGAAAGTGGACTGACCTCAGCAAGAGGGCAGGAGAGCTCACTGGGCGTGAGGTGGAATGTGTGATCACCGTGATGCAGAATCTATGGTAGTACAAGATCCCAGAGAGAAGGATGTGAAGGATGGAAAATACAGCCAGGTCCTGGCTAGTGGTCTGGTTGACAAGCTCTGTGGAGACCTGGAGGGACTGAAGAAGATTTGGGCCCACAGAGGGCTATGCCACTTTGGGGACCTCGGGTCCAAGTCAGCACCACACTAAGACTTCAGCTCACTGTGGCTGCACCGTGGGTGTGTCCAAGAAGAAATAAACTTGTGGGCATTGTCTGTTAATAAATTGTTTATACATTAAAAAAAAAATGGATCCCTCAATTACAGATGCTCTGAGGAGCACTGTTCTTGTTTACAATAAAGTATAATTCAAAAAGTGTACTGCTCTTTGTCCTAAAAGGAATATAGTTTATTAAGAAAAAGAATCTAAAGACAAAATGAAAGAGTGAGGGAATTTGAGTGTACAGTTGGGGATTATTCCAGTGGGACAAATGAAGCAAACCATCTAAAAGTTCTTTTGATGAGAAAAAGGGGTGAAAGCCTTTTATTGAGCACCTGTTTGCTATTGAACACTTTTATTTAGATTATCTTATTTAATCTTCTCCTTTTAGATAAGTGATACTATTCCAATTTTTATGGAAGGAGGTTTGAGGCTCAGTAACTTTAGTGGGTTGCTTCTGCATGCATACATGCTAAGTTGCTTCAGTTGTTTCTGACTCTTTGCAATCCCATGGACTGTAGCTCACAAATCTCCTCCGTCCATGGGATTTCCCAGGCAAGAATACTGAAGTGGATTGCCAGTTCCTTCTCCAGGGGATCTTCCTGACCCAAGGATCGAACCTGGCTCTCCTACATTGCAGACAGATTCTTTACCGTTTGAGCCACGAGGGAAGTTTATGTCTATACCTTAATCCCTGGAACCTGTGAATATTACCTTATATCACAAAGGATGATTAAGTAAAGGATCTTGAGAGAAGGAGCTTATCCTAAATGGATACTAAATTCAATCACATGTACCTCTATAAGATGGACACGCAGAGAAGATAAGGAGGCAACATCACCATGGAAGCAGAGATAGGAGTGATGCAGTCACAAGCCAAGGATGGCCTGGAGCCATTTGAAGTTGGAAGAAGCAAAGAATGGATTCTTCTCAGAGCCTTTAGAGCCTTCAGTGCCTGTAGACACTTAATTTTGATTTCTGGTCTCTGAAACTGTGAAAGGATCAATCTCTGATGGTCTAAGCACCCACTTTGTGGTAATTTGTTATAACAACCTCAGAAACCTAATACAGTGACCTAAGGTAACTTCGCTTCCCTGGTGGCTCAGTGGTAAAGAATCCATATGTTAATGTAGGAGATATGGGTTCCATCCCTGGGTTGGGAAGATCCCATGGAGAAGGAAATAGCAACCCACTCCAGTATTCTTTCCTGGGAAATCCCATCGGCAGAGGAGCTTGGCAGGCTATAGACCATGAGGTCACAAAGAGTTGGATACAACCTAGGGACTAAACAACGACAGAAACAAAGTATCTACTACAAAATGAAAAAAAAAAAAATCTGATATTTAACCTTAAGCTAACTCTAAAGCCTTTTACTCTGATCTATCAAATAGCAGCCTTCTGGACTTTATAATGCCTAGATCAAATGATTAGGAATATATCGAAAGGACAGAGAGAATAATAAAGAGTGTAAGTTGTATTAGGTGGAAATCCTGGTTCCTCTACTCACTTTACTTGTCTTCTCAAATCCTCAGTTCCCTCAACTGAAAGCAAAACACCATAAACCAAATTAATCACACTATTCCCCTTCATGGTTCACAGCCTTGTGATGAAGGGGCTTGGAAGGAAAGTTATGACAAACCTAGACAGTATATTAAGAAGCAAAAACATCACTTTGCCACCAATGGTCTGTCTAGTCAATGCTATGGTTTTTCCAGTAGTCATGTATGGATGTGAGAGTTGGACCATAAAGAAGGCTGAATGCCGAAGAACTAATACCTTCGAATTGTGGTGCTGGAGAAGACTCTTGAGAGTCCCTTGGACTTAAAGGAGATCAATCAATCAATCCTAAAGGAAATCAACCCTGAATATTCATTGTAAGGACTGATGCTAAAGCTGAAGCTCCAATATTTTGGCCATCTGATGTGAAGGCCTGAGGTACTGGAAAAGATCCTGATGCTGGCAAAGATTGAAGGCAGGCAGAAAAAGGGGCAACAGAGGATGAAATGGTTAAATAGCATTGCCAACTCAATTGACATCAATCTGAGCAGACTCTGACAGATAGTGAAGGACAAGAAAGCCTGGTGCTGCTGTGCATGGGGGTCACAAGGAGTTGGACACGACTTAGCAACTGAACAACAACAACCACGCTTTTGTGAGGTTTGAGTGTAATGACATACATGTAAATTTCTTTGCTCAATGCTAATTACCAAGACCTAGTCTTTTCTCAAGAGAGTCTGGAGAGATGCTGTTGGCAGTGCTCTTTCTGTTTAGTCTGTTGCAGACGCAGTGGCACTGGGTTGCCCACCATCCTGCCACAGCAGATGGCAAGGTGAGCATCCTCCAGGCTCTGGATGCACAGTCCTAACATCATGTGCCGACAGGGGCCACAGAAAGCCCCTGAGCCTGTTGAGCAGTTTCTGCTTGAAAGTAAACCTCAGCAGCTACCAGGCCGAAGCAAAACAGTTGTTTTTGGCAGGTCTGTTTTTTTCAGGATTCAGATGGACAATACTAAATAACTCCATTCAACAGGCCAGCTCAGTTTTACTTGTTTACTTACACCCTGCCTTGTTCCAGAAAGGATTTGAGGTGGATTACCTATTAATACCTCACAAGATAAAATAAGTGAAAAATAAGTGGTGAGGAAAGTAGGACAACAGGAAAACGAGACTCAGAAAAATAAGTGAAACCAGGAATGACTTAGACTTACTGTGTTCTGTGAGGGTTTTTCCTTCAGCAGGAGTGGCCACGGGTGTGTCTCTAAGCTTTCTTTATATTAACACAAAAAAGGGCTCTAAAGCAAGGTCCCCAGCAACATCCTCTTTAGGATGTAATTTGAGTCTGCCCAGAGCAATGGCTATGGGAAATCAAGGCCCTAAAGATCTTGACACTGGGCATAACAATCATCATTTCAGCCTGGATTAAAAAAATAATCAGTATAGTATCAATGAAATTTGTGTCTTTGAGGAACATAGCTTCCTGATGTCCTGTCTAATATAAACTAGCTATAAAGTTCATATTAAAATACATTAACTAATTTCAAAAGAAGATGGAGAAAGCAAACAGAAAATGTGTATGTGCAGAACGGTTGACTCACTGGACAGGATGGATGATTAACTATGAATTAGGGAAACAAAAAAATGACTGGTTTTAGAACCATTCATCTGTAACCCTACTTTCTGGAGCTGATCAAGGCAAGCTTGATCTGTAGCCTTCTCTGTTCATGGTAATAAATTGTGTCTGTTTATAAGACAACAGGAGGAAATGCATTCAGCATGTCGAAAAGTGTCATTAAATTATTAAGATTCAAATTAAAAGGCAAAGAGCAGTTGGAGCACATGTCTCTATTTTTACTTCACTGAAATCACTATTAAAGATGCATTCAGCCAGATTTTGGGGCGTGAATTGTGTATCTAATTTATGGGATGGGCAGGGGGAGCCCTTCATGATGATGCGATGCTTAGAAGAGTTTATAAGGGTTAGAGTAAGGTATTTTATAGTGAAAATTGATGGTGGATAAGTAACTATGGCCCTTGTCCTCCTTTAAACCTGAGTTACTCTCTCTGCTCTCTGGCAGAAGCTGGTAAATTTTTTCTCTAAAGGGCTAGATGGTAACTATTTTAGGCTTTGTGGGCCTTACGTTTCCTGCCATGACTGTCCAACTCTGTAATTGCAGTGCAGAATCAGCCATAGACAACCAGTAAGTTAATGGGTGTAGCTGCGTTCCATTAAAACTTTATTTAACAAAGGCACGTGGCAGGGGAACTAGCCCCTGAGCTGTGTTTGCCAAATCCTGCTCTGTGAAGTCTTAAGTCCTCGTTCAAAGTTTTCACTGTGTTCTGAACTGTTTTCTGAAAGAAAAGTTTGGTTTGACAGCCTGCTTCCCTGAAGATGACGGGACAGTCCTCCTTTTAGACAAGACCTTAATTTTCTTTCTTTTTTTTGTTTTGAACTTTTTATTTTGTATTGTGTATAGAGGCTCCTTCGTGGTTTAGGGTTAGGATTCAGCACTCTCACAGCTGTGACACGGATTTGATTCCTGGTCAGGGAAGTCTTTTTCCCCTCCCACTGCCACCTACCAACCTCCCCAGCACGACAATACCACCCTTTATAGCCTCCCAAGTGGCGCTAGTGGTAACGAACCCACGGGCCAGCGCAGGAGAACTAGGAGATGTGGGTTTGATCCCTGGGCTGGGAAGATCCCCTGGAGGAGGAAATGGCATCCCACTCCAATATTCTTGCCTGGAGAATCCCGTGGACAGAGGAGCCGAAGCGACTTAGTATGCACATAGCTGATTAAAAATGTTGCAATAGTTTCAGGTGAGCAGCGAAAGTGCTCAGCCGTCCATGGGGTCACTAAGAGTCGGACTCGACTGAGAGACTTCACTTTCACTTTTCACTTTCATGCACTGGAGAAGGCAATGGCACCCCACTCCAGTGTTCTTGCCTGGAGAATCCCAGGGATGAGGGAGCCTGGTGGGCTGCCGTCTATGGGGTCACACAGAGTCGGACATGACTGAAGCGATGCAGCAGCAGCATTTTCTCCCAAACTCCCTTCCCATCCAGGCTGCCACATAACATTGAGCAGAGTTCCCCGTTCTAGACAGTAGGTCCTTGTTAGTTATCTATTCTAAATATAGCAGTGTGTACATGTCCATCCCGAACTCCCTGTTCCTTCCCCCAGGTAACCATAATTTAAGTCTGTGAGTCTCTTTCTGTTTTGTAAGTAAGTTCATTTGTATTGCTTCTTTTTAGATTCCACATTTAAGGGATGTCATACGATATTTCTCCTTCTCTGAAGAAGACCTTCATTTTCAAAATAAATCATTGCCACCTATACACCAGTTTTCTAAAGCATGGAGCTCTCCAAACTATATTCTCAGTCTCCAGCCTAGCTTCCACCTCTATGTCTCAGAACCTGGTCACGTGTCAAGGTCTGGCTGAAACACAGATAAATGAGATAACTTAATGGACACAGTTATAATTCATGACTCTTGATTTTAAAAAGTTCAGCCTTGCCTCAAGCTGGCTTATAAGAATGTGAACATTTGTACATGTACAATGTTACCTTCTTTTTTCTTGAGGACTCTCATGGAATGAGAGTTGGACACTGCTCCTTCATCTTTTATTAAGGATTTCATACAGATGTGATCATTTGGAGAACATATTTTCTCCTTTGTAGAATTGCCGGTGAAGACATTTTTCACTAGATTGTTTTGTGTTCTTCATGTACCACTGAGTAGTCCTTCTTAGAGTTTAGAGGGATGACAGAAGTGTCTCTCTTGTTATGCTTCCTGTTATTAACCAGACAGTGCAGTATAACTCCTTCTATACCACCTTTCGTCCTATTTTTTAGCTCTGTTTCCAAAATATAAAGCTAAGTACATGCTCCATGGCACAGATTATACATAGTTGAGGTCTCATCTACCTGTCTTTTCATTCTTGGTCTGTTCATCTTTTTTTTTGGTGGGAGTCTGATTGTATTTGTATCTTAAAATAGATTACCATAGAAGTATTGTATAAATAAATAATAAAGTTTGGGCTTGTTAAAAACGTTAAAGACCACAAAAGGACAATTTCAACTGTGTTTGAAACTAGAAAAACAAGGAAGTGATCACCAAGCTGCCTGGGGCAGATGGTGTAATGATAACAGATAACAAAACTATTAAATTTATATTTTGCTTTCAAATTCTGCTGCAAAGAAAGTGATCTCTAAGCTGGAAGGGTAAGAACAAATAATACCTTGAATTATTTTTTTGAGTTCCTTGTTTCTTGGAATTTATTAAAAATTTTTCTTTCTTTCTTTCTTTTTTTTTTTTTTGCACCTTGTCACATTGTATTTTCATCCTAGGAAGTAGTCATAGTAGTTATTATTATCCTACTTTACTGAGGAGGAAATTATGACTCAGTGTTAAATGACTTGTGCACATTCACAGACAATGCAAAGAGGGAGTTGACTGCAACTCTATGTAATAAGTGGACAGTAAGGCAAAACCTGGTCATGTTAAATAAATTCTGATTGCCAGCACTGGATGCAAGTTTTGCCACCCTACTGAGAAAATTGGGATATGGGGCAAATAGGAGATGCTCAAAATATTTTTTTTTTTAGTATGAGCTGAGCATTAATCTTAGTAATTCCTGAGGTATTGTAAAGACCAAAAGATAAATGAATAAAAGAAATGTTGGTCCATTTTTCAAAAAGAGGGAGAGATTCCACAATCCATAAACGGGTCAAGTATTCTCAGAGGTGATTCCAGAAAGAGTCAAGAATGGATTTTTCAAGTTGATGGTTTGTGAATATTAACAAAGGAATGTAGTGGTTACTAGGAGTGAACGTAGGTTTATAAGGAATACCATTTTATGCTTGCTTTATTTATTTTTTACTTTTGAAACAGAGCTACTATGAGATCAGAGGATTGATTAGGAAAATTTAATTTTCACAATATCATATAAATAGCAACCACTTGTTGAAATCTAACTATATGCCATGTCTTCTTGCCTTATTTATTTAGTCCCACTTGTGCTTAGTTGCTCAGTCATGTCTGACTCTTTGCAGCACTGAGGACTGTAGCCCGCCAGGCTCCTCTGCCCGTGGGGATTCCCTAGGCAAGAATACTGGAACGGGTAACCATTCCTTCTCCAATCTTCTGGACCCAGAGATTGAACTGAGTTTCATGTAGTTCCACAGTGATCCTAATATATAGCTATCTAGCTATACAGAAGTTCAGTGAGAGCAAGTAATTAAAGTCACATTGCTAGCGAGTGATTGAGCTGAAGTCAAAGCCAGATTTGTCAAAGCTGTTGGTGGTAAGTGACTACAGCACCATTTTGTGTTGACACACAGCTGGGCGCATGAGATTAAGGTGAAGGTGAACTAAGCATGTACAGGTTGGGTCATCATATCTTTACATCATAGATTTACAACAGGTTGAAAAGAAATCTAAGGCATGTTGATTAGTAGTTTGGTCTTAGTCTGCTTAATATTTGAATCCATAAGCTGGATAAAGACATAGAAAACATACTTATCCCTTCTGCAATGGGGAAATCAAGAAGAAAAGACAGTCTTATCACTGCTATTAACTAACAGTTGTATGAGGTGTTTCATTTTACTTAATACTTTCACTTAGCTTGTCACATTTGATTCTCACAATTCTATAAAGAAGACGTTACCAGCTCCCAAACTCTCCCTCTTGCCCCCTCTCCTTTTTTTTAACAGAGAGCTGAAACGAGGTTCAGGGAAATCAAATGACTCAATCAGAGTCGTGGTGAATAATCTGGGGACTTCTGTTTTCTATCACACTGCAACAGATATGGAGTCATGCTTAGAAATAACATCATGATATGCAAATATGAGATCAAAATCATTAAATGAAATATTGTTAAATATGGAGTCCAATACTGAAGGAAAAAGTGTGTTTCATTGAATGTTTAATGTTAGCGAACACTTCACATTGACTGCTAATAATACTAATTTAATCTTAGGCTGGATTAATGGGAACGTAATGTCTACATCACAATAAGCAGTATTTCCACTGAATATGTAATTTTTCAAAACATACATCAGACATTTCCTCAGCCGAATATTTATTAAAAACTCAGACTAAGTAAACTCTGTGTTTGTTGTGTTGTCACTCAGTCGTGTCTGGCTCTTTGCAACCCTGTGGACTGTACCCCACCAGGCTCCTCTCCATGGGGATTCTCCAGGCAAGAATACTGGAACGGGTTGTCATGCCCTCCTCCAGGGGATCTTCTGACCCAGGAATCAAACCCGTGTCACCTGTGTCTCCTGCATTGCAGGCAGACTCTTTACCTGCTGAGTCATCAGGGAAGCCCAAATAGACTGTACCTAAAGGCCAAGAAAGACTTTGGAGACCATGGGCTACATTTGAAGGTGGAAGGGAATGAGGAAATGCACGAAAATTCTAATTTATTTCAAAGCTTTAAATTTATCGCATGGAAGAGGAAAAATTCAGATTTGTTCTATGTTGGTTGGTTTTCCAGTAGGTGTTGGTGTATAATAAGACAAGAAGCACAAAAGTGTAAGTGCCACACAGTAAGATTTTGGCTCAACCTTAAAAAAACCTGATTCTAACAATGGAGCAGTTCTTGAGGAAAAGAGCATTATTTTGAGTTTTTAAAATTTAATTAATTTAAACGAAAAAGAAAGCCAAAAACAATTCACCCATTTTCCCCATTTCCCATAGCTTACCTTGGCAACTATCAGTCTATCTTTCTCTGTATTTGTGAACTTGCTTTTTGGTACTTATTTGGTTTTTTAGATTCCATCTGTAAGAGAAATCGTATGATGTTTGTCTTTATCTGTGTTGGCTTATTCTGCCTAGCATAATACCCTCAAAATTCATCCGTGTTGTCACAAATGGCAAGATTTCTTTTTAACGAGTAAATAATATTCTATTGGCTGAATATATCACAATTTCTTTATTCATTTATCCACTGATGGACACTTGGGTTGTTTCCGTATCCTGGCTATTGTAAATAATACCACAGTTAACATGGGGATGTTATCTTTCCAAATTAGTGTTTTTATTTTCTTTAGCTAAATAACTATGAGTAGAATTGCTGTGTCATATGGTAGTTTTATTTTTAATTTTTTTGAGGAATATCCATAATGTTTTCCATAGTAGCTGCATCAATTTATATTCCCACCAGTAGTGCATAAAGGGTTCTCTTCTCTCCATATTTTCATTAATAATTATTATATCTAGTATTTTGATAAAAATCGTTTTACTGGGTATGAGGTGATATTTCATTTTGAGTTTGATTTGTATTTTCCCAGTGATTAAAGATATAGAACATCGTTTCATGTACCTGTTGGCACTGTGTGATTTCGTTGGAAAAATATTTATTCAGATCTGCTGAACAGTTTTTTGTTGGATTGTTTGTTTTGTTGTATTTGCTATTAAGTAAATGAGTTCTTTATATATTTTGGATATAACCCTTTATTAGATGTATGATTTGCAAATATATTTTTCCATTCCTTAGATTGTTTTTTTTCCTTCTGTTGGTGGTTTTCTTAGCTGTGCAGAAACTTAGCTTGATCTAACCTGACTTTTTAGTTTTTGCTTTTATTGCTTTGCTTTTAGTGTCAAATTAAAAAAAAACATTGCCAAGACCTGTGTCAAGGAGCCTTTTGCCTGTGTTTTTAACTCAAGAATTTTATGGTTTCAGGTCTTGCATTTAGGTCTTTAAGCCATTTCAAGTTAACTTTTGTGATTAGTGTAAGATAGTGGTAAAAAATTTTCATTCTTTTTCATGTGGCTGTCCTATTTTTCCAGCATCATTTATTGAAGAGACTCTCTTTTCCCTGTTGTTTATTCTTGGCTCTTTTTCTGTAAACTAACTGACCATATATGTGTGGGTTTTCTTCTGGGATCTTTGTCCCATTGATCTACGTGTCTATTTTATACCAAGATCACATTGTTTTATGTAGATGTTTGGTTGACTTTTGTTATAAAATATAAAAATATCTCAATGATAAATGATATTCTCTATCCCTTCTCCTAATCGTCTCTCTCTCTCTCTCTCTCTCTCTCTTTCACACACACACACACACACACACACACACAGTGTCTCCTCTTTTCAATATTAGTGTCTTGGTAGCAGGGATTTTTGTTTTGTTCTTGCTTTTCATGAATTGAATTCTTTCCTCTCGAAAGTTATATGTTGACATCTGAACTCCAGTATCTCAGAATGTGATCTTATTTGAAAACAAGGCTGCTGCAGATGTAATTAATATGAGGTCATACGGAAGTAAAGTGAAAGTGAAAGCAAAAGTTGCTCAGTGTGTCCAAGTCTTTGTGACCCTGTGGACTCTACAATCCATGGAATTCTCCAGGCAAGAATACTGGAGTGGGTAGCCTTTCCCTTCCCCAGGGGATCTTTCTGACCCAGGAATCAAACTGGGGTCTCCTGCATTGCAGGTGGATTGTTTACCAACTGAACTATCAGGGAAGTCCATACCAAAGTAGGGTAAATCCTAATCCAAGATGACTCATAACACTGAAGTAAAGTGAAAGTGAAAGTAAAGTCGTGTCCGACTCTTTGCAACCCTTGGACATTAGCCCACCAAGCTCCTCCATCCATGGGATTCTCCAGGCAAGAATACTGGAGTGGGTTGCCATTTCCTTCTCCAGGGGAGCTTCCTAACCCAGGGATCGAACCCAGGTCTCCCACATTGCAGGCGGATGCTTTAACCTCTGCAGAATCCAAATCCGGTATGACTGGTAAAAGGGGAGATTTGGACAGGGAGGGTGCCACGTGAGGATGAAGGCAGAGATCTGGGTGATATTTCTACAAGCCAGGGACTGCCAAACATTTAAACCATCAGAAGTCAGGAGAAAGGCATAAACAGTTTCTTCCTCAAAGCTCTGGGATGGAGCCAATACTGTTGACACATTGAACTTGGACTTCTAACCTCCAAAACTGTAAAGCAATACATATCTCTTGTTTCAGCCACTCGGTTCATGGTATTTTGTTATGGCAGCCCTAGTAAACTACTAATCTGCTGTATCCCTGTGTCTAGAACTGTGACTAGATAGTGGATGCATTCAATGAATAATTTTTGAGTGAATGTTGAATGAATAAATAAATGGATGAATGAATGAATATATATTACCTCAGGAAACTCATTTATTGTTTCCAGTCCTCAGTGTTGTCATTTGTAAAATGACATCCACGACAGTGTAGAAGATTTATTCAGTTCTCATCTATTCTCCTGCATTCATAAAAAGAACTCTTTTGACAGAAAAATTGATCATATATTAGAAGTTATCAAGAAAGCTTATTTAATCAGAATCTCTATTAAAAAATACAGGCAGACATGGGTTTCAAGGATGATTGAAATTTTAATTTGACCTGAGGCAAAAGTCTGAAATGAATAATTTCCTGAGTTTGCTTTCAGGTTGTGATTCTGTGTGTTTTTCCTTGACAAATTTATCTATTTATAGAAATCAGGTCAGTGAGACTGTGTGAGTTATAGGCAAAGCGATTTCATTGCACTCCAGGCTCAACTCTGTTTCAGAATAGAATCTTCCTTACTGTGGAATTGAGCCATCAGCAAAGAAATGGTACAAGAATTGAATTAGGGCTGAATGCAGAAAATTGTCTTTGTGGTCGAGAAGTTTGGATGTGTCATTACCTGAGATGATATTAAATGTAGCCATATGCCTTCAAATAATAAGCTTTGAAGAAGGAGCTGGATGAACAGACAGTGAAGAGAACTCAGAGGATGATGTGGATGTGAGGAGATTTATTAGTCTGGATGCTAGTTGGAAAGCCCTAGCTAGCCAGAATGAACTTATTTTTCAGTTCTTCAAGACTGGCCTAGGCGGGCTCTCTGGGGCTGATCTGCAGGGGTGATTTTTCCAGAAAATGAGCCCATGGGACAGAGCCTTGGTTCTGTCCTTTTCAGATCCTTTACCTTTCAGTAGTCCCACAGAACCCTATGCTCTCTCTTTTGGTCTCTGTCTTTCTCTGTCTCTCTCTCTCAGCATTTAGAACCTTGGATTCCTCCTATGTGGAAATTTTACAAGTGTCCTATCATTCACAAGGGGTTCCCTGGAGGCTCAGCTGGTACAGAATTTGCCTGCCATTGCAGGAGATGCAAGAGACACAGGTTTGATCCCTGGGTGGGGAAGATCCCCTGCAGAAGGAAACCTGGAGAAGAAAATGGCAACCCACTCCAGTATTCTTACCTGGAAAATCCCAGGGATAGAGGAGCCTGGTGGGCTATAGTCCATGGGGTTGCAAAGAGTTGGACAGGACTGAGGATTTACTCACCGAGATTGAGATTATCATGGAAAGTTAACATCCTCCGTGTATGTGTGCTCAGTTGTGTGCTACTTTTCACGATCCCATGGCCTGTTGCCTGCCAGGCTCCTTTGTCCATGGGATTTTCCAAGCAAGAATACTGAAGTGGGTTACCATTTCCTACTCCAGGGGATTCTCCCAACCCATGGGTGGAACCCGCAACCCAGGAGTGGGACCCACATCTCTTGCAATTCCTGCCTTGACAGGTGGGTTCTTTATCACTCGCGACCTGGAAAGCCCCTTCTTTTTCTTTCTACTCTTCAGAAACTCACATTTCCTGAGATGGATCTTTACTCCCATAAAAGACATTGACACCTTGGTGTGCAGAACTCTTTTAAGATTTGTAGGGGATGGGTGACAAGGGCCAAAAAGATTCCTCTTCTCTCGTTAGTGATCTGCTGCACCCTATGGGAAAAAATTTGGCTTCACTAACTCTTGAGTTCTTTTAGGTATGCACTGCAGTGTTAAATATATGAAGTGAAAATCAGCAAGGAGCAGAATAGGGCTTTTACTTTCCTACCCCTACCCCAGTTTTGCAAATGGGTCAGTAAAAATAGTGTCCTTGATATGGGCAAGGGTGTAAATTCGTACAGTGAAAACTCACAGTGAAAACACATCTCAAGAACAGAGGCTATATTTCAAATCTTTGGATTATAGAGAGCAGTTAGAGAAGAAATCTTAAATGTCATCTAATTTAGCTCACTTATTTTACAGATTAGGAAAGAGAAAACTCTGAGCAAGAGATCTGCTGACTAGCAGACCCTATATTCTTCATGGACTTCTGTATTTTTGTATCTTTTGGATTTTTGTTTGTGTGTTTGTTTTTCTTCCTTGCATTATCTCTACCTAGTCTAGGGAGAAAAAGTTCATAAAATAATAGGATGGATGAATCAACCAAGATCCTAGAGATAGCAAAGTGAAAGAACTTGGATGGAACCCCAAGTACCCTGGTTTTCAGTTCCTTGCTCTGTGATTTGAGCATTAAAGCAAATCAAGGCTGAGAGAGGATTTGAATTTGTGGCCCCTAGATCCTTGGGTAAAATAGGCTGTTGTGTTATTCTCTATACTGTAGTCTGATGTTTGCTATCATTCCCTATGGCAACGGTCTTAAGTTTCTTTTGGAGAATAGAGCAATGGTCCTCATTTAAGGGTCTGAATATCAAGGATTCTCTTTTCAGAGAAAGATGTACACACGGATATCAGTTGATTACATAATCAATGACACACCCCTTCACTACGAACTAATGTTCAATATATTAATGTTAATTCGTGTATACTGAGTGTTTTCTATGTTCCAGGCATTGTTCTGAGGACTTTACACGTGCTGCATCATTTAATTCCTGCAGCACTTTAAGGCAGGTTCCATTCTTATTTCCATTTTACAGAAAAAAAAAAAAGACATTTACACAACATCTTATTTAACACCATTTAAAAAACACTGATGATACCAGGTGCTAAGGATACAATCATTAAAAAAAAAATGGGCACAATGCCTGCCCCCATTAAGCTTAGAATCCAGTTGAAGGAGGCTGATTGCATGTTTACAGAGAAATGTGCCATGAAGGAAACAGACATGGGCAAGTATGTCAGGCAGTGATAATAACACATACAAGTGGAGTGTTGGAGGAATCTAGAGGAGGAAGTCATGCTTGGATCATGAATGGAAATAGGTGTTAGGTGCATTTAATGAGGGGCTGCATATGTTGCCAGACCCAGTGAATATAGGAAAAACAATTTGGGGTACAATCCCTTGCTAGAGGTTAGTTCCGAAGTACAGGTCTCAAATCCAAACCAGATCCATCTGCCTCCAATGTTAGCCTTTGCTCCATCATTGAAACAGTTGAGTTCTTCTAAGTACAATGACTCTTGGTGTTATTTTATAATATCCTGTCCTGGTGTCCTCCATGCTTGTGAGATACACTTTCCTAAAGTCCCAAGTGCTTCTTGGACCATCTATGGTGAAGGTCTTAGTGTTAAAATTTTCAGTCTGTTACACCATGCTTTGATACTTTTATCATTATTTTCTTCTGAGGATCAACTGCTTCCCCAAAGCGTTGGCCCCCAAGCTTGTCCCCATGTCTGGATGGACTCTAAGTAGGAACACAGAGAATCTTGTGTAATTATGGTTTCATGTCTGATCATTCTCTGCATCATCCTAAATATTGAGGGATTATGCATCTAGACTGGTGCCTTAATATGGTGAAAAAAACCCTCTATTTCTAAAACATTACCTAAAAGTGCTTCAAGCTTTCTCTGTTGCCCCCACATCTGCAGAGCCCTGCCCCAAACAATTGGGCCTTTATTTCTTCTTTCCAGCTTGCTGACACACGTGATTCCCAGGCCGGGGATGGAGCCCTGCCCTGAGTGACAGGGGTAGGTACCGGGGCCATACATGACTTGCAGTCTGTCGTCCAGCTGATGCACTTGGAAAGCCATTGATAGCAAGTATTCCATACACAACAAATAGAAACACAGTACTAATTTCAAGGTCTGTTAGAGACGCAAGGCAGTAGAAATAATGGTTGTAGAAATGGTAGGAATTGGCAGGTAAAGAAGTCCTCTTCTGAAAGCTTCTAGGGGATCTCGGCGAGCACTGGGAAATAAATGCTCTTTACAATCATAAAACTGTACTTGATAATGGACTTTTGAAGGAGCCCAGTGAGGGACTAAAGTGGACGATATGTGACCATGTTTTTTTGCCCCTCATCAGCCTGAATGACTGATCGGGTCAGGCTGAGAACAGGCATCTGTGCATGAATATAAAAGCTATTGGAATGCAGAGTGCTTCCAACTACTATATTCGTAGCGTTCAACAATTTTCACTCCTGGACATGATGTAATTAATTTTTGAATTAGGAAAGCAAGATGGTCTGTGGTCTGATATTTTCATTTGAAAGCAAATGGGAAGACAAAAGCAAACAGGCTTTTTGGCTCTGAGGGAATGAATGACCTTCCACATAAGGAATTTAAACCAGAGGTTTCGCCTTCAGAGGGGACTGGGGCTGGAGAACATTTTTGAAGCAGAAATTTAAGGTGGAGGCATGGTTGTGGGGTACAAGGTATCCCCGCCTCCCCAGCATGTGTGCCCTTCACCATTACACATGTTCCTCTCAAGGGTTCTGATGGCCCTGAGCTCCTTTTGAAGGGAAAAACATTATTGCTAACATTTTTTTTAAAAACATAGGGCTGGCATGCCAGCACATGCTCGAATGCTGTCATAGTTACATATAAAGTTAAAAAGAGGCCCCTTTCCCCCACGCCTGACTCATACTCCGTGCATCATATAACCAGTGTTTGGAAAGGCTTTGCTCAGGGCAGTTGGATATATTGATATTTTGTCCAGTTGTGGGAGTGATATAAACAGGTGATCTAGAAAAGGGTAGGAGTATAAAGATGGAGGTTGCATGTCGGGGAGAGGGTCATGAATCTAAGATGGAAGGAAAGTTTGTCATACTTCCTGACTATTCCTTTAACATTTAAAGATAACAGAACCATGGTATTTTTCAGGTAGACTGCTTCCTCTTCATTTGTTTGGTCTTGTGGATTTTTACCATGTTCCTGCATCTACTGCATGTTTCTCTGTCTTTTCGTTTTGTTTAATTTACAGTGTTTGGGGTCTCCTGTCTGCAGACTGGAAGGTTGTAGTTCCTCTTAATTGCGGGTCCCCCAGGGGTGAGGTTGGACCAGTGCCTTGTGAAGGTTTCCTGATTGGGGGACACTTGCGCCTGTGTTCTTGTGGATAGAGCTGGATCTTGTCTCTCTGAAGGGCTGTGCCATGTCCGGTAGTGTGTTTTAGGGTGTCTATGGGCTTGGAATGGCTTTGGGCAGCCTTTAGAACCATTGTATTTTAAAGATGAAAGAGACACTAGAAATCTGAAATGAAGACTCAGAGGTTATTCACTGCCAGTGCAAAATCCTACAGCAAGGGAGAGAAGCCAGCCTTCAAACACCCTCTGTATAGCACAGACCCCATTTAGGACCACAAAACCCACTTGAGAATGTGATAAAGCCTGCAGACACTTTCTCCTGAAAAAACAAAACTGCACTTAATATTTCCTGTATAGTTTCAAAGGAATTATAGACTCCTTTTGTTCATCAGTGAACCTGAGGATCTGATAAATTTTTTGTTATACTAAGGTTATCAAACCAAGCATACAAATCATGTACAGACTGTTTTAAGTCCCTCCTTTCTATGTATTGGCTATTTGAGTACAAGTAAGAAGGCAATATTTCTAGGCCTCAGTTTCCTGATGTATGAAATATGTATAATAATGGTACCTATTCCTAGGTTATCTTGTAGATGAAATGCCATAATGAGTTGAAGGAAGGTTGACAGTGGGAAGGACAAGCCTTGTTGCCATGGCAGTGGTTGTTACTGACCTCCGTGCTCATTGAGCCATGACCTCTGTGGTTGGCTGCTGATGGGCTCCTCCAGATCCAGGTCTCCTGAATTTCTTCCTGTCCTTTGCCTTTTGCTTGCTTCCAGCATAAATCTATTTGCTTCCTGGCCAATCTCCTTTCCTTAAGGGTCTCTCCTCCTCACCACATGAAAGGCAGCCTGGTTAAAATGTCTTGATAAATTTGTTGTGCGGAAATCCATTAGAAGGAAGTGCTAGGAAAATAAGATTGTTGGAGAAGAGAGTGCACCTGTGAAGTACTTCCTTACTGCAGTGGAGATCAAACAGTAGAACAAGTGGAAATACCAGGTCTGCAAGAATGGTTTGCAGTCTATGTTATTATTTCATTTTTTCTTTAATAATAGCAGGGGAAATAATCACCATTTTTTTACACAGGTTACTTTTTAAAATCTAAGTTGTCAGTGTGGAAAACTTCTATTTTTAATATCAATTTCTCTTGCTGATGTACCTAAATTACTTGAAACGTCCAGAGAGTTCCACCACCTGGCTCCACCCCAAACTCTTCTCAGCTCTGCGCTGAGAAACATAAAGGTAGCCTAAGGAGAAGGCAGGATGTTAAAAGTACTGCTCACATCACCCTCTTTCTAATTCAAGTTGTCCATTTTTCAGTATTGGAAGTTCTCCTGAGGACTGGTGTAGGGTGAATTATATGAAATTTTGGAGACCAAGTCTCCAAAGGATAGTTTTGGAGTGAGCCCCAAAGATTTCCTTCTACCTGATCGAGGTGGATCAGAAGATAGATAACCTCACTCTCTCTTCTTTTTTTTTTTAGGTGCCAATACAACTCCCTCCCACTTACACTTGAAAGTAGCACTTCAAGGGACTTTACCACAGAAACCAGAAAGCAGCATTTAAATATTGCTAGAACAGCACAAATCTACATTTTCATTAGGCTAACAACTGAGTTTACCTTCCCCAGCTCAAGAATTATATAGTAAGACCCAGAAGAGCAAGTTTCTTCGTTTCTGATACTTTGCAATTAGAGATAGTAATTCTTTTCTGTTAATATGTTGTCCTTTCACTATTGACATGGCAGGAATAAGAATAAAGTGCCAATGAAGTGCTAGTGATTGATCTTAGGAACCAAGTCTTCCTCCTGGTAGGGATGGTGGTCATGTCATGGTTCCCTCAAGAGCTGTATCAGAGGCTGGGCATTAAATGCTGCTTTGCATAAAGTGTTTTAGGGATAATTCTGTCATTTTCTTTGCTCTTAGATTTGGGTTCAAAGGCCTCCTTTACTATCTTCTAGCTAAAAAGTCTGGGAAATTTACTGACTTCTAGATTTGTAAACTTTTGTTTCTTTCTCTGGGGTCATAGATCCATTGGTGGAATCAGTCTATCTACAGCCTCTGGCACATAGCATAAATGTTCTCATCTCAAGACAGGGAATTTCATCTTGGAAGGTGACTAACTGTCATGGGGGATAAGCACATGCCTTTTGGATCATGATGTAATCTCCAGAGTTAGTGGAGATGGCAGGTTCCGGATTGGAGTATATGTGTGTTTCTACTCATGGAGGTGGTGTTTCTACTCATTGAAGATAATGAGCTTTTCCTCTAACTTGTTATAAATGTATACTGGAGACTTTCTTTGCTACTTTTTTTCTCAGTGTCTCATAAAAGTGTCTACAAAGAAATCAATTAGATTGGTACAGGGCCAGCTCATCACCTTTGTCATTGAGGTGATTTGTTAATAGAGACAGCATCAATTGTCACTAACTTCAGCATGATATACTGTAAAGAGAATTGAACTGGACAGTACAAGGAGAAACATTTATTCCACAAATGCATATTAGCACCTACTCTGTCCCAAGTGCTGGGCTAGCTGCTAAAGATACAAAGATGAGGGAATCCAATGTCACATTGCTGAGAGATTATTAGTGCAATATTTCTCAGCTAGAATCCAAGGATTTTCAGAGATTGGAAGGTCCAGAAGAACTCCAGTTTTGTTTTTTCCCTTTGTTTCAATGTGTGTGTTAGTCTCTCTGTTGTGTCCAACTCTTTGCGACCCCATAAACTGTAACCCGCCAGGCTCCTCTGTCCACGGAATTCTCCAGGCAAAAATACTGGAGTGGGGAGCAATTTCCTTCTACAAGGGATCTCCCAACCCAGAAATTGAACCCAGGTCTCCTGCATTACAGGCAGATTCTTTACCATCTGAGTTACCAGGGAAGCCCCTTTGTTTCAATAATTAATTTTAATTGCCATTTACCTAATGTTTCAATGAACATGGAAATGCATGTGTCTTTTTGAGCTCGTGACTTTGTTTTCTTTGCATAAATGCCCAGAAGAGTTGCTGCATCATATGACATTTCTATTTGTAATTATTTAAGGAATCTCCACACTGTATTCCACAGTAGCTGTACCAGTTCTAACCAACAGTGCACAAGAGTTCCCTTTCGTCCCCATCTTGCCGACACTTGTTAACTATTGTCATTGTGATAGCAGTCATTCTAACAGGTGTGAAGTGATAATTCATTGTGGTTTTGATTTGCATTTCCCCGATGATTAGTGACATTGAGTGTCTTTTCATGAATTGGTTGGCCATCTGTATGTCGTTTTGAAAAATGTCTATTCAAGTCCTCTGTCCATTTTAAACTCAGATTGTTTGTGCTTTATTTGCTGTTGAGCTCTATATATTTTGGATTGCTAACCCCAGATATATGGTTTGTAAATATTTTCTCTCATTCTGTAGGTTGCCTTTTTCATTTTGTTGGGTATTTCTTTTGTTTTGCAGAAGCTTTTCAGTTTTATGGAGTCTCATTTATTTATTTTTGCCTTTGTTGCTTGTGCTTTTAGTATTATATTAAAAAAAACCAAAACAAAAAAACATTGCCGAGATCTTTGTCAAAGAGATTTCCCCCGCTATGTTTTCTTCCAGATATTTTATGGTTTTAGGTCTTACATTTATGTGTTTAACCCACCTTGAGTTAATTTTTTAAAGTGATGTAAAAGATAGGGGTATAATTTCCTTTTTCTGCATGTGGCTGTCCACTTTTCTGGGCCAAACATTTTTACAACAATAACTCAAATCTGAAAGATACATCCTAAAATTATAGATTAAGTTTCTTAATCTGATATCTAGCAATAGATGTAAGAATATGCCTACATGTTCTCAGAATCCTTGAGAAGTTTCCTTTTATTGGGGGTTTACATTTTAATCAAAGAAAAGCACTGAAATAAGGGACATGAGTTTTTGTACCTGTCTCTAACTAGATGGTGTGTGGTCTTAGTTAAGACACTCATTTAGACTCATTGACCTTAGAATCTTCCTCTTAAAATAAGGTGCCTGAATCAGGTGAGCTCTGAAGCTCTTCCAGTTTGAATAGTCTACGCCTCTCTGACTGTCCCTCTAACTGGGTGGTAACCTGGATTTCTTTGTAATTTCTGGCTCAAAGGAGAGGGCACTAGGCAGACATAAGATCTATTCTAATTCTGCCTTTAAAAATGATTGGCAGGAAAATGCTGATGGAATCACTTTTCTGTTTTGTGTTTTAGGTTTTCTATCTGAAACTTGAAAATAGTAACCTAAAAAAGGACTTGAAAATAAGTGGTAAAATATGCTTGAAAACTTTGGAACATAGCAGCAATGTTATTATGAAAATGAGCTCTGCAGTGATACTGAGTGAAGGACAGATCGTCCTCTGCANTAGGTTTTCTATCTGAAACTTGAAAATAGTAACCTAAAAAAGGACTTGAAAATAAGTGGTAAAATATGCTTAAAAACTTTGGAACATAGCAGCAATGTTATTATGAAAATGAGCTCTGCAGTGATATTGAGTGAAGGACAGATCGTCCTCTGCAGATTATTAGTCAGGATCATATAGATTATGCTGTAACAACAAACAACCCCAAAGATTTACTTGTTCTGTAAGTCAGCGCAGTTTGTGTGGGGTGGGATGGAGATCTGCTCATCATGATCACAAACTAGACATTGTAGGTTAATCATTTCATTGGCTAACAGATCACATGGTTTTGCCTAAGTTCACAGTGGTTGGAGGATAGCATTTCTACCTGAACCCAAAGAAGAATATCTTGAATATTTGTGAAATTATTATGATACTATATCTTCACAAAAACATCATTATTATGTTCATTTTAAAATTTGGTGACTAAAAGGCATATTATAATTCCGGATATTGATCATTCTAAGATGCACAACATGAACAAACTCAAGTTGATTTTGGATTTGACTGTACATATTTCTCAGAAGAGAGAGCTTTCCTGGAGAGGGTGAAGGAAGTGAAAGAGGATATTTGGCAGTTGCTGATTGGTGGATTGCCCCACCAATGGAAGAACTGGCAGGTGAGAATTCTTAGCAAGGAGAATGTGTGCAAGGAACAAAGCAAAATGAACTGAGGTTAAAGTTCATCGAGCATGAAAGAACACAAGCTGAATTGTGATCAATGAAACATGTGGCTTATATCAGAACTTTTAAAATTTAGGATTCTGAAATGGAAGTCATGTTTGTGTTTAATATAGAATCATCCTAAGTGGGTCATGGGGAAGCAGGTGTTTGAAATGAAAGAAGTGTGGTCAAATTGGAAGAGCTGTGACAATAGGAAAGTCAAGACAGAAATCTATGTCTGGTCATACGAATTGGTTTCATCAGTAATGTACCTTCACATTTAGTACTTTTGTGAGATTGTCACTGCACACTTCACTATAACCCAGCAGGATAAATTAAAATTCTAGAAGAGAGGAATATTTTAATCAAAACATGTAATTAGTTGATTACCTGCTTTGTAGAGACAACCACTCTGCTGTAACATGGTTTTCTGTCATTGATATGAGTGGTAAGAGTTCTAAATAGAGTGGCTTTATGGGTCCCTTGAACACAATCTTCTTAGAATGATATCATAACTTAGAGCAAAATATTGTTAATTCCCAAATCACTGGAAACATATATGCAGATATAAGTATGAAAACATTTTCAAAATGCCAACTGTAAACTTGAAAAAAATTAATAGGCTGTCCAGTGCTGGCTGACGAGTTTGTATTTATTCACATTTTAGATTATTTTTGCTGTTATCCTTTATATTGGCATGTATAGAGAATTGGTGAGTATAGAAATAGAAGTGAAACCCCACAGAAGGGAAAGGATGGTATATGTTGGTGCCCCCCAAATTTAAAAGGATGAAGGACCTAGGCAGAAAGACGAGAACCAACTCCTTGTGTGATAAGAATCTCCTGAAATGCGCATTCATGACTCGGAGACAGCAAAAATTAGAAGAAACAACCATCTTATCTAAAAAATAGTGTAGTAATACTTAAATTTCTAACAGTTATTGGGAATACAGGTAGAAACGCACTTGGTGTGGAGAAAAAGCTCCTCAAAAACCTGACTCACAAGTCCTCACATGTCACTAATCATCATGTTTCCTCCATAAATCACTTTCGTGCTTGAGAGGTACAATATATGCATATATAATATTAATGCTAATAGCAACAGCCATAGTAAGTTCCTGCTCCTGCCTGCACTAATGTCTCTCTTCTCCAGAGGCCACAGCAGTAAAGGACTAGCAGCAGTGATCGGAAAGAATGTGCTCCAGCTCCTTCTCTAAGAGGAATATGGTCTTACACTTCAGTTCCTGCTTTTGCCCATCTACAGAGTCATAGGTAGTAATCAAAATGTGGCTACTAATTATAGTTGTGATCAAGATGGCCTCATGACATACTGTAATGGCAGAAAGCAAGTTAAGGGGAAGAAAAAGGCCCTGTGATGATAGAGAGGAGGACAAACATTCATTGTTCCTCTCTCACTTTCACTGGTTGCCACTCAAGACCTTCTAATTATTTTATGATGCCTGAAATAGTTACGTCACCTGCATTGTTCATGGTCCTATCTCCTTGGAAAAGGGTTCTCACATCTGATAAACCTATCATTCTTAGAGAGACAATGACATTATCAAGAAAAAGGATGAAGTGCTTGGGAGCTGGCCAGTTTTCACCTGGTGAGTACTCATGCCCACCCATATCTATCATTAAACCCTAGCAAATAAGTAAATAAATAAACCCTAGCAAAGGCTTGGACAGATGCAGAGTGTCACTAGTTCCTGGCACTAGAGGGGCCAGGGCAGTGATTCAGGGATGGGCCTTTCCCTCCGGTAGCCTGGAGCGCCTGTAGTTATTGTCTGTCAAATTCAAGACAAGAATTCAGGTTATTATATAACTTGTTTTCAAAACATCCTCGTGGGGTGGGGAGGTTGCAGCTCCTCCTGGCTCCTCTTGCCAGGGAAGCTCTGTAGCACCTGTGGGTCTGGTCTCTCTGTGGTGGGGCAGGCTGATCAGGTTGGCCCATCTTGTAGATCCTGTCCTGCACAGAATATTTTCTTCTCTCTCCACTTTTGTTGTTTACTTAGCAAAAGGCACTCCACCCTCACTGCAGGTTTTGCCACTCTCTCTGATACGCTGTATGGCTACTGTACCTTAACTTTCAATTACGTTCAATCCTATTATAATCATTTTCTTATAACAAATCCTCTTTAACACCTGAAAAGCTCAACTCCTATGAGTGTAGTGTTAGACTGTCAAAATGAAAAAACAGAGGAATCCTCCTGGAATTGTAGTAGCTGTTGTGTGCATTTGAAAGTCAGATCAGCATAAGGGCCTAACACATGCTGCTTTCAACTCTGGTAGTGAAAGAGAAAGTTATTCTTAGCCACTCAAATATATCTTGACCTATAAACCAGTGGCCTTAATTCAGTGATTCTGAATCAATGTGATCAGATGTTAAAATGCTTTCTCTGGGAAAGCATTTCTTTCAAGAGGGAGGTTCAGAATTCCTGATTATTACCATTATGATGATTAATGAGAGCAGAATTCTTCACTAATATAAGAACACACTGTGTGGGAAGGTTGCTGTTTGTTTGCATTATTTCCTTTCGAGCTTCTGGTGTAATGACTAAACCATGATCAAGTTTCAGATTTTATAGGCACATGGACATGATTATTTTTGGCTAACATCTGTAAGTATAACTCAGAAGCCTCTTTTGTTATTCTGGTTATTTAGGTTTTATTTCACGTGGCTTGTTGCTACTTTGGGGTAACATCATTTTGAGGAACATCCTCAGGCTCAAAGTACAGAATTGGATGCTGGAGAAAGTAACAGATTTTGTCAGTGGTGTCTTTTCAGTATGAGTCACGCCTGTTGATTCTACAGACACATTCTGAGTTTCATCCTGGGCAATGAGAGCCCTTTGTGGATTAGCTGGTGGGAGGATGCCTCTCCAGTCAATCAAGTCCCACCCCCAACAATCTCAGGGAACAAAAAATAAGGCTGCTGATGGCTCTGGTACCCTATATGGTCACCAGGTTCTTTGCTATTACCTGGGAGAGGTGAGAGTGTTCTGCTTTCCCTAAGTAGCTTTGGTTCAGGCCCATCTTTCCTGCTCAGGGTAATGTGAGCTGGAGTTGGTTGCTGAGGCTCTGGCAGCTGGCTTAACCTGTTTATATAAAGACGGAACACAGCCACTGATTAAGAGAGCCACCTCCTACTGGTTGGTTTTGGAGTGGAGCCCAGAATTTTCCATGGAGATAGCTTTTAAAAGTTAGGTCAGCATCTCAGTGAAAGATAAGGACACACAAGAAAGTCCTTGTGGGTTTCCCTGTCTTCAGAACTCGCACTGTTTAGCAAGAGTTAGAATGGATATATTTGACCAATAAAATGCCTTGACTGGGTTTATCTCCATAAAAGGATCACTCTTCCTGAATGATCCTCTGGACTGAGGATTAAGTGGATCAGTATGAGCCAAGCTTAGCATTTAGCCACTTATGTATGGCTTTGACTCTTTGGAGTGGACAGATCAGTGATAAGATCTAATTTGAAGCCAAGACTTTACATGGAGGATATTTTTAAATGGTAAGGACAATATTTTAATGATGAAAGATGATTGCTTCTAGGTTTAAATCAGGGAATAAAGTTAAGGGGAGCAAAGGAGCATGGAAAGAAAGCTAAATGAGGGGACAAAGACCTGATGGAAGACTTCCATGGGAATTTAGTGGAGAAACTCTCTAGCTTCACTGGCCCCCTGGAGCTCACCACCCCCTCAGTCATCAAGCATGCACGAAGAAATAGTATTTCTGAAAAGCCGAGAAAAATGATCTAGGTCTCAGTGTGATTTGTGGATGCAAAGGAACCCTCATATTACATTGGATTTTGAATCTACATTTCTATTTATTTAGCAGGCACAGACTATCCTTTAAGTTTTCTGTGTGCCTGGAAATAAAGACATGTGTGGTAATGCCAAAACACTGCTTGAATTGGAGTCTTTAGTAGCTGAAGTGTGTGCAACTAAAAATGGTGATTGGAGGATATTCCTGCCCTCTAGTCTGCAACTTCCAGAGGTTAAAAAAAAGAACATCACACTTTCAAAAAAGGAAAAAAAGAGTCCTTTGCATAGATTATTATATAAATAAATCTTCTTAACAAGCACTGCAGTTCTTTCTTTCTTTCTTTTTTTTTACAAAGCACAAAGAGTTATTGTGTGATTTATGTGAAAAGGTTATATAACTGTACTCTGTTACTTTAAATAGTATTTTTTATTTAAACTGCCAACTTCTTCATCACCAGCAAAGAAAAAAATGCATATTTGCAAAGCACAAAGGTAATTTTCAAGGACTGTAATTAGCTCATGATAACTCTATCCTTTGTGATGTCTTTGCTGCGGAACTAGAAAAGAAATGGGTTTTCATTGTTAAATCTAAAACTGTGGCACCTGCAGTGTGTCAGGGAAGGAGGAAGTTTGAAGTATTACACTTGGTCAGGGGAAAATCGTCGGTGAACTACGGTAACAGATCTTGCCATTTTCATTTGGCTTCATCTTTTCTTTTCACAAACATGGCAAGTGGAAAGCCTGTTTCTGTTCCCCAACTGACCCTTTATTCCCCCAATACTAAAAACTCTATTTAAAAAACAAACTGAATACATGATATGGAAGATGGGAACAAGAATGAAATTGTAGTAAAAGAAGGTAGGAAAGCAAAAAAAAGTCTATGTGTCTTAAAAATGGATCATAGGATACAATATTGGCAAGAAAAAGAAAATGAAAAAAGGAAACAGCATTTCAGGAAGAGGATGCTAATTAATTGAATTCATTCCAGGAAATTGATTACCAGGAAAAATTTTGTTTCCATGAAAAATTCTACCTTCAGGGGAGATCAGAAGAGATGTGCAAACAAGGTGTGTTTGTGTTTGTGTGTGTGTGTGATGTCTCCAAGTGTACTTCTGTTGAGACAGTGTTATGGAGGAATTGAAGAGGGCAGTCACAAAATTTTGCCCTGGTGAAATTTTCCTTCTTAGAAAATTTCCTTCTTAGGAAAATAGGGAGTTGTAGGTGGTGTAGCTCCCTGAAGGTCTTAATTATACTAAGTTCTGGGATTTAAAGGAGGAATTTCTAGTGAGGAGTAAACTCTAACTTGGTAGGCTGTGAGCTGGGATTCTAGAGCTTGTTTACTTCACAGGGGACTATACACATGAATAATAGGAAAATCCATAAAGCACTTGAAGTCAAGGAATTGCAGTGTGGCAATCTGAGTGCTGGGTGTGTTCTCTATAGGACTGTGAGAACATTATCATCTGTTTGGTCACTGACATGGTTGCCCAGGTGGCAGTTTGGCAAATGACCAGCTTGAATAACAAGCATCTCTTGCAATGGACTGTGAAATACTCAGGCAGAATTGTTCTCAGACAGTCAGTGATCCTTCTCAGCTCAAATAGTAGATTTCCATTTTAATGGGAATATAAACAACTGGTATGAGGCTGAAAATAAATACTTTCAGAGTTCGGGCAGTGGGTGCCCACTTCTGGCAACTCTGCACACGGAGAAGTCGATTGATTTTTAAAGAGTGCCCTGCCACTGTCAGGGAGAGCTGGGACAGTAGCCAGATGTTTCAATATATTATGGACACCAATGTCAGTCAATACGATTTGGAGCTAGAGCTCAATTGTAAATTTGGTTGTTATGTCTTTAAGAGTTAGTGGGAATATGGAGCCTCTATCAGGTGAAGTCTGCAGCATTTAGGACTTCATGAAATCTTGTCTGCAAAGGTGTCACATACCCTGCTTAACAGATCAAATAAGAGAGGACTGAATGTTAATTTCCTAGCCAGGAAGAAGGAAGTCAATTAAAAACATACAGTTGAAGAGTGATCAATTTCCTTCACACTAGAACCCAAAGGAAGTATTTTGAAATGTGTATTTAAACTAAAAAGTAGTACATAACAAAGAGGAAAAGAAAAGTTAAACTGTGAAGGGTAATGAATCCAGGGTAACAGCAATAGTTTATACATGAACAGGTGCAGCCTTTTCTAAGTCCACACCCACCCTCTCTGGCTTTGACATGTGGTGGGAAATCTCTCCAAACAAGAGCTGATATTTTCTCCAAGACTTAAAGGCTATCTTAGACTTCTAGCAAAGGTTGATGAGTAATATAAATCCCTCTGTGTGCTCAGAATGGGGATCAGGGCTTCTTCTCCAGTGGCTGAGCGGTAAAGAATCTGCCTGCAATACAGGAGACATAGGAGATGTGAGTTCGATCCCTGGTTGGCAAGATCCCCTGGAGGAGAGCATGACAACCCACTCTAGTATTCTTACCTGGAAAATTCCACGGACAGAGGAACTTGGCGGGCTATGGTCCACGGGGTCACAAAAAGTCGGACGTGACTGAAGCGACTGAGCATGCACACATGTAGACAGAAGGTAGCCAAGATGATACTATTATCCATTATGCTGAGCACAAGATGTTTCTCTTTAAACTTAGAGGAAAAATGCAGACAAACACTCTTTCAAATGAATTGTATGTCTAGTTTGATGCAGGCTGGGTCACTTGGAGAGACATCTCTTTATTTTTGTCTTCTTCTATGGACTCCATTTAGACCTTAAACAATTAGCCCTCTTTAAGGTTTTTTTTTTTTCTTCTTCCCCAAGTCACCTGCTCTAGAAATTTCAGCATTCTGTATTTTTAGATGCTGAGGTCAGGGCAAGTGCAAAATGATGACGTTTTCGACCTTTACAAGCAATTCGTTTTGACTTTAGCAGGACACGCAGAATAAAAAAAGTTGCCGTATTCCATTTTAACCCCTTAGGGTCAGAAGCACCATGTGTCAGCACCAGTGTGTTCTTAGCAGTTAACCCCATTAGCGTGAATCCCATTTAGGAAGACAAGTGCTCCCTGTCATGAAAACCCTCAAGGTCCCACAAGCTATACAATTAGGCACATTTATTTTCCTGATCTGCCGTGATTCAATTGTAACTGTGAAAGTAAGGCAAAGAAGCCACTTTCTGATTTGATTCTGTTTTTTTCCTGACAGTTCTAAATTGAGTGTTCTGTGAACAGTTGAGCTTTCTACAGTATTTTCTCTTTTAAGGAGAGGAAGTGTGTGTTCTGTTGGAGGACAGAACCTCCTGTCTTCTCAATTACACTCCAATCCAGTCCAAGCCTCTTAGAATAAATCACATATGAAAGAAAAGGAGGACGGCTTGAAAGAAAGAATGGAAAAACATACTGAACTGCATAAACATTTAAACTTTCAAATAAAGATGGACCATTCCTCACTTGTGGTCACCCCTTATTTATGAACAGCTGGGTGTCCAGATAAACTACCCCTCTTTGCTCTCTTCTCCATCATCAGGGAGGGCTCATTCTGACATCCCTCATCTAAAGCCTGAGAATGAGCCCTCCTGACTGCACTGCATTCATTTATTCATGCATTCACTTGATACATATTTAGTGAATATCTACTATGTGCCATGCACTAGAGAAGGCATTAAGGGCATGGTGGATAAAGAAATAGGTCCTGGAAATAGCCCTTCAGGAGCTCACAGTCTAGACTCAAGAGGGAAAAATAGCCTGTAATCAAACAATTACATGAAAAGATGTAAAATAACAGCTCTGAAAAATGCAATGAGGGAAAGTACATGATGCTACAAATACAGGAAATAGGAGAAATTGAACCTCATCCAGGGGTTCAAGGAGGATTTTCTCGAGGAAAGGATTTTCTTGAGGAAATGTGAAGCTTGAATGAGTGTTAATTTGCTCCAGAAGGAAGTGAAGAAACTTACAACATGCTTGAAAATGCAAAGTGGGATGGGGAGCGGGATTGATAGAGGGCCAGTGTGGCTGGGGCTGCCTGGTGGCAGCTGAGACAGGAGAGGGGCCAGATGAGTCTTGAGTAGGAGTCTTTATCTTTGAAAGAACCAAGTTTTATCACAGTGCTCATTGGTGGTGAGGAAGAGGGGGTCATTTGACAGCTGTTTGATAGGTGGTATTAAAGGGGGAAAGCACGTCTCCTCTCATTCTTACTTTTTTCTCCACCACTGTACCTTTTCCTTAGCATCTTCCAGATGCCCCATTTCTGCTTCTCACCTGCCTTCTCACCTGCTCCTTACTCTAGAGGTCGTGCCACCTCTTCATCTGGGTCTCTGTTTCTCCCCATCTTAACTGTTAGCCTCTTGGGCCTTTTGCCTTCTTGGCTTAAAGCCACAAAACCCCCATGTACTTGAGGCAGGCAGGAATACTCCAGATTAGAACTTTGAATGTACTTCTGCTCAGAAACAGAAGCACATACAGTCCCAAGGGTCTATGGATGGATGACATTGATTTGGGAAAGCTACTCTCAGAGCCTAGCATCATGGGGTGCTGTTTCTATGGGAAAAGATTATTTTAACCAACAACTTATAGGTAAACTCCTGAAATCAAATGCATTTTCTCATTAGATACTGTCTGAATATAAAGAAGTCTTTGTGTGATAGGTACTCCACTTGTTTTTTATCTTTGCATATTGAATTAATGAACAGTTGGTTAGAGAACTCTTTAGCCCCGGTGATAGGCTGTTTTGTTACAGTTTTGGCTAGGAGCTGGTTAGATCAATGATTTAAATGCTAGTTTTGATAAAGTGGCCAGATTTGAAAAAAAAAAAATCCAAGTGCTGAATGGATATTAAATCATGGTGGACAATTAATTTTTTTTGCAGTTACCAAATATGCAAATGCTCATGATTGCCTTATGGCTATTCTTCTTGTCCATATTTCACATTTATCACTTGTCATTTTAGCTAGGTTCACACATTTTTTTTTTTTCCAATAAAGGATTAAAAAAAAATCTCATTCTCTGTCTTCCCACATTGGGAATAGAGAGGGATCTTCTTGGGTAGATTACTCAAGAAGTATTATATTATATGCTAAACACTCAAGACCCTATGCTGCCACATGGAAGACAGATACAGTCCCCATTTTTATAGGTCATACAGTCTATAGTAGTGCTGTCCAGTAGAACTTTCTATGATGGTGGAAATATTCTACACTGTCCAATGTAGCAGCCACTAGCCATGTGAGCACTTAAAATGTGGCCAGTGTAACTGAAGATCTCAATTTTTAGGTTGATTTCATTTTAGTTATCTGAAATTGAAATTTCATGTGTAGCTACTGTATTGGATTTCCCTGTTGGTTCACTGGTGAAGGACCCACCTGCCAATGCAGGAGATATGGGTTCAATCCTTTGGTCAGGAAGAGGTCACAAAAGAATTGATCATGACTTAGTGACTAAACAACAAGAACAACAGCCCTTGTATTGGATAGTACATGTCTCAGGGTACAGAGAATGTCCAGTAAGACATCAGGAAGGCAGATTGTAGAGCCTGGAAAAATAATGAATGACTTACACATTGTAGAACTAAAAAAAGAAGCATTTGAGTTCCAGTTTATTGCCATTTTAAGTAGGAGAAATGTGGAGTAGATGGCATTCATACAATCTTCTAGGGAAAGTTAAAAAGTCTTAATAAAGCTAAAATCCACTAAAAAAGATGTCTGACCATTCACTGGCTCTTCTGTGCCCCTACCTACTGCCTTCCCCTTAGAAGAGACCCTGTGGAGATTTCTAATGCCAAATGCACAAGCGTTTTTGAGCTTTTTGGAAGTCATAAGAGACTCTTACACTATCATTGCACTAGAAATTATTACTTAACCGAGCAGCATAACAGGAAAGAAGTTGAGCTTTTAAGGATAAATGGGTCATGCAATGTTTTAAATCACTGTTGAAAAAAAAAATCTAGCATAAAATGTTATGTTCTGAAAGAAAATCACCCATTTCAGAAATAAGTTCAGAGGAACTCTCTGGCTAGAACAGTTTGTATCAGACAGAGTTGTTTGAAAGTTGTATGTTGTGTTACTGGTAGCAACAGATTTCAGAGTTGTTTTGCAGTTAAAATACCTGGCTTGCAGCTGCTAATCAAAGACAGAATTAAGAAAAAGAGGGAAATCTTCCTCCTATACTCTGAAAAGAACAATGCCAGGAGAGAGCTTTCTTGAATTGGAAATAGTTGGAGGGGCAGGGTTAGTCTGCAGAAATAGAGGGACGCTGTAAATGTCAGCAATCAATTCTAGTTCATTCATGTGGGGACAGATAGTTCTAGACAGAGCAGAGCCCTGCAGCTAGGGCATGGGCCAGAAAGGAAATGAAAGCTGAGTATCTAATTGTTTCTAGAAAGCTAAGAAGGGAAAAGAGACCACATACAGATAGAGAGGTGCACCTGGGTTTAGACCTAGGTGGATTCTGACTTTAAGGCAGTGGATACAGCATGGATTTAAAAAGCAGCCTAATCAAGTCTGGGGGGAAGACTAAGTTTAGATTAAATGGTGATAAATAGATATAGATTTCCGAGAAAAGTACTTATGAAAAATTTAACTTTATGCTATTTAAAAGTTGTTCAAAATGCACTTTATAAATACATAAAGTTTCATTGAATTTGGCCCATTTGTGTCCATCACAGAAATCTCAGTTAAAAAAACATCATCTTGTCTTCCACCTGGTGACAGTCTACTTCAAATATATTTCCTTGAGCCCTTTTATCAACCTCTCAATCAGTCCTCTTATCACTAGAATAAGGGCGATGACATCTATCTCTGCTGGCTTCACAGAAGTGACAATTCAACAAGATAACAAGTGCAAAACACTTGGGAAATTCTAGAACATATGCAAATAATAAGCAACTTCACTTATTATTTGAATGGCAAATGGTTGTCTTTAAAGTTAAATTTGTATGCTTAACACACAAAGAGTAATTGCAACAAATGTTGAGATGAGATTTACTCTCCCTACCAGCAAGCTAAAGGGATGTGGGCAGTGGAGGAAAGCAGAGCATGTGTGTCTGCAGGGTGCAAGTTTGCTCAGTTGCTGGATTTCTAAGTATTTCAGGTCCTGGGCCTACAATAGCAAAGGCTTGAATAGGAACATTAAAGAAAGCCCCATTTTTTCCTGCCCACTATAGCAGAAATCTAAAATATATATGTGTTTTTAATTATGGTGCAACCTTCTTTCTACGTGTGCATCTTGTTAGTTCCAGACACATGTATAATTTCGTCTGTTCGCCAAGTATGTCTAACCACCATAGAAAGTAGCTAACAAAAATTACCCCTGCTCTTTGAGTTATAAGATAAGAGTCAGGCTGGCCTCTGGTTATAAGGCTTTGAATCATTTACTTACCTTTCCGGGGAACAGTATTCTCAGCTTTAGAAGAGTGTCTATGTGAGGTCTTGGATTTGAATATCCGAGATTAAGGGCACAGAAAGAGCTTACTTTAAGAAGGTTTACTCAAACTGGAACTGGGCTGAATTCATCAACACAGTTTCACATTATTCCTCTTTCTTGTAGTCATTGTACTTTTCAGGGAAGGCACTCAAAAAACGAAGTCCTGCAGAAGCCCAGTGAGCATCATATGCATGTAAGGGGCCCTGGACCCAGAGATCTCAAAGGAAATTTGCCTGAATGGAGAGGAATAAACTCACATTTATTAAGTGCCAGCAATATGCAGGAGCTCTACCAGTCCCTTTATATGTTATCATTTTTGTCTAATTAAAAGGAGTAGGAAGAGTTGAATTCTGTCTTTGTTTATGCAATTTGGCTATAAAGTAAAGTAAAATTCTGCCAGTGAATCCAATTTCCCATTGGCTTTCACGTTGCCTTAGACACCATCCCTATTGTGGTGGCTGCTCTGGTGATGTCTTCTGGAAGTTTCGCTTTTCACATGCTTAACTATCATAGCAAATTTGTGTCATCTCAGTTATAATCAGGCTTACCTGAAGGGATGTTGGCATCATCAGTTTTGTTCCAAATACAGATTTTTCCCCCTAAATATGTTGGAATTAAATAGTGCCATTTTTTTCTAGAGCCAAATCCAAGATGACCACATTTGTATGCTAAGTCTTCAGACCTCAATTTCTTAATTACAGCCATTGGATCCTTGCTCTTTTTGAGTTTCAATAAGGAGGGAGACTCAGAGCCTAAGGAAGAAATAGGAGCCCAGCAAGTAGTCAGGCTGGATCCAAGTAGCCACCAAAATCCAAAGCAACACAGAGGCTGTCCTGGTGGGCTTTTTTTTTTTTTTTTTTCCTTTCCCCAAAGTCGCTAGAATATTTTTTTTTTCTTTCTTTCTTTCTTTTTTTTTTTTT
>SJYV01056328.1:1554782-1601166 GCA_006410875.1 Neotragus pygmaeus
TTTTTTTTTTTTTTTCCTTTCCCCAAAGTCGCTAGAATATTTTTTCTTTCTTTCTTTCTTTCTTTTTTTTTTTTTTACTATTTCAGCCAGTCTCTCTGTAAGGACAGGTTCCCCTCAGCCACAGAAGCCCATTACTGAGAAGACCGATAAGAGGAAAAAACATCCACTGATGGGTTCTCAGAAGGAAAGTGTTGGATTTAACTTCGGGGCAATACTGCTGTCAATATCACAGGCCCAGCTGACAGCGAGGTTGCCAGGCGCCACTGGCCCTGCCAAGAGTGGGGGTGAAATGAACCAACCATGTGGTTTGTATTACCATTTTTCAGCTTTTTAAGGTTGAGAGAGGAGAATGTCACCAGTGATAATTCAGTTTAGAATGAATAAATTTTCAATGCAGTGTTTGGTAACTGCTGATTTGTTTTAAATTTTAAAGTCCATAGTCACGTTTTACAATGTGGACAAGATAAAGCATAGGATGTGTCAAGATCCTACTCTATGCAAATAAAGTCTCTGGCCAAATCCTCTTAAAAAAAAAAAGAAAGAAAGAAAAAAAATCTCTCCAGCATTTCTAAGCTGCTACTTACAGCCTTTATAAAGATAGCACAGGAAAAAGAAACCAAAGCCAAACAATGAGCTAAATTCTGCCTTCCGTTTACTTACACCATCTTCTTCTTCAAAGTCAGGGTAGATTTTCTTACTTACTTTCTTTTTTTTTTTTTTAATGTCTCAAGTCAGAACTTGCCACAAACTAATCAATTTGTGGAAGCTTACATTAAACCATCAAATGTGATTAATTTGCCATTTAGGATCTAAATCTTTTAGTTTCAAAGGAGATAGTGCAATCTGGGATTATTCACACTTTGAATTCTCCTAGGTATTCTTGGAACTATTCTTCTCAGAAAGTCTGAAACATATATTGGAACAAATGAATCAACTCACAGACAAATATGCAAAGTCATAGGCTTACTTGCATTGAGTTTAATAAAATACCTTATGAATTAAGTCCTTCCTTGAAGAAGCACATCCCCTGCCCTGTCATCTGAACACATCCAGGCCCTGATAGTTTTGCTGCCAATCTTGTCCCTTAAAGAAATACATTAAAAAACCCTCATACTTTACAAAAATCAATTTAGCAGAATTCAGTTGCCTTTAGGATGCTATTGCCTTCTTATAGCATTTTAAGAATTCTGAGAAATTCACTAATACATGGCACTCCTGGAAGCAAGGTTATAAAGCAAGGTTATAAACCTTCCTGTCAGAGGTTATAAAGCAGCAGAAACCAGAAAGAATCTATAGCTGGTGCAGTTATATATTTCTGCAAAGACATTCCAACAAAGAAAAAATATAACTTGTCAATCATGGTGCCATGGTCTAAACAAAACGCAATTTTGCTTAAAGAGACACTGTCAAACATAGTCTTTTGGCCTCCAAAATTATGCTTTGCAAAACACTAAATTAGTTTTGTCAAAACACAACCTTGGTTCTCAAAACATTGTCAGAACTTTCAGAGTTCAGTAAAAGAAGGTAGCATTTATGGTTTCGGTGGACATTGTCCTCTATATTTATTCTACATAGCATCCATCAAGCCGTCCATCTGTCTGTCCGTCCATTCATTCATGCAACAAATGTTATTGAATTCTTATTATGTGCCAGGTACTGTGCTGGACCCTGGATACAAGGATGAAAAGACACATCCATATCCTCAAGGCTGGTTAGTCCTAGTGAGGAGACAGACATGAATAACTAAATTTGTTATAGTCAAATAAAATAGCCAGTGTAATGGAAAGGCAAAGCAGACAGAAAGCACGACTTGTAATGCTATATGAATTCAGGCAACTCAATGAGCTAAACTGAAGACAGACCATTCTTTTCGGATATCCATTACTATTCATGGAAGACCTAGCATCTGAAATCACCTTATTTTTTCTCACCACTGATGATATGACCACAGGGGACACGCCATCATAGGGATACACATATAAAGTATTCCAACCCAGATTTCTCAGAAGAGGGAGCTTTCCTAGGGAGGGTGAAGGAAAAGAAGGAGGAAATTTGGCAATTGTTGATTGGTGGATTGTCTCCACTAGCAATATCCACATATTATTTTCCCCTTTCAAGAAAACATATGAGGATGCAAACCAGTAAGAATGACTTTGTTGCATGGATAATCTAAATCAGAATCTAATTTACTTAAAAACAAATATTTTAAAAACTCTTATACTTAGTTATAACTTATACATGATCAGTTTCAAATAAATTGTGACTCTTGGGTGGTTTCACTGCAGTTGGCAACGGCTCATTCCAAACGCTTGACAAAAACATTCTCAAAGAGTTTACGTTCTTCCAAGGTTAGTTTTTTTTTTTTTTTTTAATGCATCACTTCAGGAACAAATTATAGAAAATAAATTTGATTTTATAATTTCATTTTTGATAACTCTGTGTCATCTGTCACATAAACCGTGACCAGCAGAACAGACGTTCCTACTTTCTCAACAATTAAGAATGAGAAAGTATGGCTGGGCTTAACATTTTTTTATGGCTGGGGAAGTGCCCTTTCTGCTACACAATGCTTTAGCAAAACATCAAAGGGGAATTCAGAAGGCAAACCTGATGGTCCCAGGGCAAGTCTTCTGAAGGCCTTTGAGTTCCAAGAGAACATGTCAAAAGGGTAAATCTGAGTAATTTACCCCTTAGGCTGAGGGCGGTGGTGGTTGATGTGGTATATTGCTTATTCGGGAATCTGTAAGCCTAGGTGGCATAAAAGCTAGAGAGTATACTGGATAAGGAATACTGGCAACCCACTCCAGTATTCTTGCCTGGAAGATCCCATGGAGAGAGGAGTCTGATAAGCTACAGTCCTTGGGGTCGCAAAGAGTCAGACATGACTGAGCTATTGAGCAGGCAAGCACATACTGGACAAGGCAATATTCCCTCTGTGTCATAGGTTAAAAGGTTGTGTCTGTACACAGAACAGAACACACTGTTGCAAAACCAAGTAATGATTTAGAATTGTTCATTTTGATCTTTGCACAACCCACTTGATGACAATCAATTGAGAGGATAGTTTACTGATCTTTTTCAGGCACAAGAATGCAAATTAAAAATCCTAGATCAGTGGTATCTTGGCCCACTCCTTTCAGTCACTGCGATGCCACTGATATTTCCGCTAAACAGATGAACTGTACTAAAGCTGTCAAGAGGCTCAACAGTTTATTAAATTAAAGGCAGGGAATGAATTTATTGTGAATGCCTTTAAATGTGATTCTTTAAATCTCCTTGCCATCTATCTCAGACCTTGTCACTGATCATTGTTTGAGGTTGATTCTTGTCCTCTTGACACCAGGTTGTCAGAGAGTGCCCAGGGGTTCCACCCATGTCCACACTCAGACCTGAGTAAGTATCTGTAAGTATTTTGGAGCTCACATGTGTTCCTAATGCACACTGCAATACTTTTCTTGGCTAATTCATATGGGGAAATCCATAATCGACATATATTCACTTAACTTATATACATATATTTCAAGTTAAGAAAGCAACTCACAAACTGAATCTTCCTGGTTTAGTGCATATACCTATGAGTATTAGTCCACCAATGGACAGTGAATGCTTACCATCTATTATTGCCTCAGTGGAGCCCAGGGAAGACATCTGGACACTGGAGGCTATACACTGTCTCCCTGTTCCTTGACTTTTCCCCCTCAGATGGATACCCCTACATGGAAGCTAGCTCTGCCATGGGGATTTCTGTTTCAACCCTGCAGTTGGAAAGCTATATCCCTTTTTTATTACTTAGCTCAGATCCCTTTGGATTGGAGACCTGCCGAGCATTGATCTGAATAAGCCTCATCACACTCTCTTCTATCTTCTCCTCTTCTCCAGCCCTAGATTTACTCTGGGCTCTTATCTGGCCTTTCTTCTTCCTTGGGACTTCCCCCCTTACCAGCTCATTTCTTCTACCTCTATCTCCCTTCAGTGCCTTTGTGCACCATAGAATTTACTGCTGACCATAAGCATCTTGGTGTGAATTATTTTATTTGACTCTTTGTTAATTGCTAATAGAGACAAACGGGAACAACTGAGATAAGGGATTTGGAAACTTGTAAAGTGAAGCAAATTAGACATACCAAGGGAACATTTCATGCAAAGATGGGCTCGATAAAGGACAGAAATGGTGTGGACCTAACAGAAGCAGAAGATATTAAGAAGAGNACGCCCCCCCCACCGGCTCCAGGTTCAAAGGTTTCCTGAAAGCAATTAGCCTGGAGGTTCCCCCATGCGATTAAAGAGGAGGAGCGAAGTGGAAGGGCTGTGAAGGTCTCATTTGATTTGTATATTCATTCATATTTCCTTATAATCATCATATCGACTGCTTCTATGGAGTTTCAAATCTAGAGGGGCAAGCAAGCAGACAGTGACGCACCGGGAGCGTTAACTAAAGGTTTAGCTCGGCACGATGCCCTTCGTGTGAACATTAAGTCCTCGGCCACAGGGGCATATTGTGCAAACACAGAACCCTGCTTAGTTCCTCAAGCAGATTTAAAGAACATTTTTTTGAAGTGTATCAGTTTTGCCGAACATTAAAAAAGAAATCGAAGGCAAATCACTGAAGGAGTAAAGTTGGGCACAGATGAGAGATTCGAGCTGAATGCTGCATTGCAGCAGGTCATGAAGAGAATAAGGTACTGATTAGGGAGTGAGTAGAGAATGAAGTGAACTGAACTGAACTGAGAGAATGAAGCACCTAATGTAGAAAAAAATGAAAAACCAGGGATGGCATACATAAAAGAAAAGAAGAAGAAAGAAAACAACCCAGCTTTTGTTAAGTCATGATAAAACACACACCTCAAGCCAAGCCGGCTCCAGCGGCTCCGCCAGGGTGTCTTCACAGCCCCAGCGCGCCGCGCGCCGCCCAGCTCGCTCCGCCCAGTTCCCCGACTGCCCTTAGTCAGAGCCGCGTGCACGTGCGCAACGGATCCCGCCCCCTTCGCTCCCTCGGCCAATGAGAAATGGTGTCGTAATTTGCCACAGCTTGGTATCGTGTCGCGTGACCACGTCTCCCCGCCCCCTCACCCAGACGCCTCCAGGTTCTGAGAAGATGGCGAAGGTGTCAGAGCTGTACGATGTCACTTGGGAAGGTAACTGCGGGCGGGGTGGCCGCGGAGAAACCGAAAGCCGCAGGAAGCGGTTCGGGAGTACCTGCTGTCCTCGGAGACCTGGATTCTCCGATCTCTCTTCGGCTCTGGTCCGGCCGAGCTGAGGTGATAGCTGAGGTAGTTGGCTGAGGTAGAGGTGGTTTGACTGAAGTTTGCGGTGGTCCTCACCGCTTGGGTCGGTAGACTGACTGACCAACCGGCCTACCACCGCGCCCATCCAGCGGCCAAGGGCAGGTTCCTCTATAAGACAACCGGGATCTGCTGCTGTCACTCTTCCTGTGGCTTCTGGGCGGCGCGGAGGAGGCGGGATAGCTGCCCGCTGAAGCGTGTTTGCCGCCGAGAAATCCAAGGCCTGATAAAGGTCTTTCAGATACTCTGTATGGGGTACAACTCTGTGTAGTAAAGTGTGTGGAAAACCTGTAAACATATCTGATTCTTTCCACTGCCAGTTTACATTCCCTTCTCTCTTTAAAACTGGGTTTCTGATTTCGCCCCTTTTAAATTGATCCCCTGTCCCACTCACCTCAAGACGAATTTACACACACGACCTAACTTGCTTCTTATTCTCTGCCAGTAATTCCTTTTCTGAAGGTGAAATAAGTTCTCGTTTAATGGGGTGGAGTTTGTCTTTAAATTTGGAAGCAGTCAAACTTTGAACCAATTCTGAAAGATTTTCCCTTAAAATCTTGAGTGGGAGGCGTGCATGCTTAAGAAAAAAACCTTGAGTTTCTCTAAGGCAGGGAATTTGTTTAATTGAAATTTATATATCCAGGGTTTCACAGTAGACTTCAGTAGCTTGTTTGTTCGGATATTTAAATGATGTTATTTATTTAAAATATTTTATTAAAAAACGCCTGATAACGCGTGGACTGAGAGTTGTATTGGTTGTTCAGTGTCGAGTAAATCTCTCCAGTATTGAAAGTTGCAAACAATAATGTGAAAAGGCAAAATTCCTTTGTCCTGGAACTAATTCAGTGATTTATTATTGATTTTGTGGCCTCTAGCATACTGTGAACCACCGTGTTTCTACCTGTACTGGGCAATCTATTATATTAAAGTATTAAGTTCTTAGTGCTAGATCTTGATGATACCAGATTAAATAACACACAGTCTCTACCTTTAGGGAGCTCATAATCTGATGGAGAAAGATAGACTTGTAAAATCGTAGTTTTAAAAGGCTTGTGTGAGGATTTATTCTTTCAATAGCTGTGTGGCTATTTTTTTTAATGCTTTTGAAAAATGTTTCAAATAGTTCATGGCTTTTTTGAAAGTGCTATTTTGAACATATGTTCAACATAAATTTCTTAGATGATAATATCATGTGTAGATGCATAGGAAAGGAGGAGATGCAGTCGAGGTGATTTAACAGAGTAGCTTAGACCTTCACTCTGGACATTCTAAAGATGAGTGACATACTTACTTAGATGAGTAAATAATTACTTCACAGGTTTGTTGAGCAAAAGGGAAAAAATATGTTGAGGTGCTTTTAAACTATTCAATAACATATGAAAAAAAAATGATCTGGCTCCTGTTAAGCTACTCACCGGGTTCCCTGGTAGCTTGGATGGTAAAGTGTCTGCCTACAATGCGGCAGACCGGGGTTTGATCCCTGGGTCTGGAAGATCCCCTGGAGAAGGAAATGGCAACCCACTCCAGTATTTATGCCTAGAAAATCCCCTGGACCTAGGAGCCTGGTGGGCTACAGTCCATGGCGTCGCAGAGTCGGACACGACTGAGTGAATTCTCTTCACTCTCCCCGTTACTCTTTGATCTGGCCATGCTGGCTTTTGTTGAATTCCCTACGTGCCACGCTCCTCTTGTCTTAAGACTGCTGCTGCTGCTAAGTCGCTTCAGTCATGTCAGACTCTGTGCGACCCCATAGACGGCTTCCGGTGGAAGTGTTCTTACCTCCTTGTTCTAGTCTTAGAATTCCTTGTTCATTTCTTAGAATTCCGCTCAGAAGACATTCATTCTTCAGAGAGCCTTCCCGCCCCCCGCCCCCTTCCCGACCTCAGNGACCCCACGCCGGCCCCTCACAACAGCCCAGGAGCCCACACTGGCCCTCAGATAAGCCAGGACCCCATGCCGACCCCAGCCTCACCACTCGGGCCACAGTCTCCACTCCGGGTTTGCACACGGCAAGTCCCCACCTCGGAGCCTTCGCTCCTGCTCTTCCCTCTGCCTGGAAGGCTCCAAGGACGACCCCCACCCCCACCCCGGGCGCCACACCTGTCACCTGGCTCAGGGCCTCGGAGAGATGTCACCTGCCCCAGCCCCCAGCCTTCCCGGGCTTTCTCTCACCAAAGCTCCCAGATGAACGTTCTGAGTCTGAGGTGAGAAGCCAAACATAAAACAATACACGAGCAAATGAACCAGTGAGAGAAACTGCAGCCCTCGGGCCTCAGGTCCAGACTCCAGAGCACCTCTCACCTCCTCAGATCCCGGGTTTTTCACCTGCAAACACGTGGATGCCAGAACCTCCCTCCCAGAGCCACTGGCAGGAGTGAAGGGCATGGCGCCTGCAGAAGCACCTGGCAGAGAGAGGGCACACAGCAGGTGCCCCCCAAGCACCTCTCCCCCTCAGGTCAGAAAGTTCCAGCAAAGCCCAGGAGCTCCGCAGGGAGTTTCCCAGCATCAAGCAGAGATTTTCAGATGCTCAGGGAGCTCCCGGCCCCCCCCCCCCCANTACTGACTTGATGGACGTGAGTCTGAGTGAACTCTGGGAGTTGGTGATGGACAGGGAGGTCTGGTGTGCTGCAATTCATGGGGTCACAAAGAGTCAGACATGACTAAGCGACTGAATTGAACTGAGAGTGAAGCAGGGATGAAGGGGAAGGTAACTTGTGAAGGATAGGTGGAAAGGCAGAGATAAAAGGTAAATTTGGCAATCTACAATTAACTCATTCATGCAGCCTTCCAGCTATGGTCACTCTGAACCTGCCAATTTTTGCCTTGTATTTTTGTTGTTCCTAGGTTCATTCATTTATTCATTCAGCTAATTCTTCTTGATCATAAACTCTATGCCAGTCACATAATAGGTACTAGGGCTATACTGGTAAGCAAACTGAACTCTCATAAAGTCTGGTATATGAGAGATATGAATCAAATTATCACATGATAAATATTTATATGAGGTGAGGGAGATATATGATACAGAGAGAAATTATAACAGGGGAATTTGACCAGGTCAGAGATCCCTGGAAATATACATCTGTGAAAATGATAAGGTTGCTGGGACTTAGTGGAAATATAGGACATAACTCAGTGAATATAGAAAGAAATAGTTTCACTAGAAAAAAAAAAATTATTAACAGAAGCCCTGTGGTATAAAGTAGCATGGTGTGTTCAAAGAAATAAAAGAAAGCCTGAATGTCCAAGAGGCAAAGAGCAGTGTGGAATGTTATAGGTGGGTCAGGAGAGCTGGGAATCTGTTATTATAAGCATGTAAGCATTTTATTCTTTGTCCTAAGAGCAATGGAATATTATCAAATTATGAACAATTTGCCTCAAACTTAGTGGCCTAAAAATCAATAACCTCTGCATTATCTCACAGAGTCAGTGCATCAGGAAACCAGGAGAGCTTAGCTGGGGCGTTTTGGGTGGAGTTCTCTCATGAGGATGCAATCAAGATGTCAGCCAAAGCTCTGTTGTTACCCAGAGTCCTAGCTTGAGCTGAGGGTTTGCTTCCAGAGTGGCTCACGTGCATAGCTGGCAAAGTGGTCCTGGTTGTTGGTGATGTGTCTCAGTTCCTATTCACATCAACCTCTTTTGAGTAATAGCATGGCATGGCAGCTGTCTTCCCCCTAGAGCATGTGAGAAGATAGGTAGGTAGATAGAGAGATATCCTTTTTAAGACCTAGCCTCAGATGTCACATAGTACTTGCGTCACATTTGCGTTTAATGGAAGAAAGTCACTAATTCCTACAAATATTCAAAGGGAGGGGAATTAGTCTCCACTTTCTTTTTTTGTTTTCGGGTGCTGCTAGTGACCCAATTCTCCACCTTTTGAAAGAAGCAGTGCCAAAGAATTTAGGGTACATTTGAAGATCATCAAACCACTGAAGTGTGTAAAACAAGAATGATGACACGATCAGATTTGCTTTTCAAAAATATTACTCTGAATGGAAAACAATTACATAGGGCTAGTATCAGTTAATAGCTATTAGAGGAATCTAGGTATAACTCATTGATATGGTGGAATAGAGTGCTGGTGAAGATGAAGATAAAAGAAAGGACCAAAATACATTTAGAAGGTAAAATGAGATCCATTGGATTTGGCAGTTGAAGGAGAGGGGATACTATAGATCCTAGATTCCTGGTTTGCTGGCAAGCCTGGAGAGTTATAGTCCATGGGGCTGTATGAGTCAGACACAACTTAGCAACTAAACCACCACCACTACTGCGGCGTTCAGTTATATGGAGAATACAAAGAGATTTATCAGTTTTGGTCTATCAAAGGCAGCAGTACTGATCATGAGTTTTATTTAAGATGTATTATGTTTGGAATTTATTTGGTATAATTGTTCTGCAGTTTGTGAGTCATCTGCTCAGTGGCTCTATGGTGGGTTTAATGGTGACCTCCTCCAAAAGGGCTTATGCCACACACTGTGTGACCCAGGTCTGCTGCACCCAGAGCCCCTGCCCCTGCAGCAAGCCACTGCTGACCCATGCCTCTGCAGGAGATACCCAAACACTCAAAGGCAGATCTGGCTCAGTCTCTGTGGGATCTCTGGGTCCTGGTGTGCACAAGGTTTTGTTTGAGCCTTCTGAGCGTCTCTGGCGGGTACAGGGTTTGATTCTAAATGTGATTTCGCCTCTCCTACTGTATTGCTGGGGTTTCTCCTTTGCCCTTGGATGTGAGGTATCTTTTTTTGGTGGGATCTAACATTCTCCTGTCTATAGTTGTTCAGCAGTAGGTTGTAATGTGGAGTTTTTGCAGGAGAATATGAGCGCATGTCCTTCTACTCTGCCATCTTCTATTAGTATTAACTCTTTGGCCACCTGATGCGAAGAACTGACTCATTGCGAAAGACCCTGATTCCGGGAAAGTTTGAAGGCAGGAGAAGGGGATGACAGAGAATAAGGTGGTTGGGTGGCATCACTGACTCAATAGACATGAGTTTGAGCAAGCTCTGGGAGTTGGTGATGGACAGGGAAGTCTGGCATGCTGCAGTCCATGGGGTTGCAAAGAGTTGGACACGACTGAGCAACTGAACTGAACTGAACTCATGTTTGTAATATCCAAGTATAAATACCAAGTAGTTCTTTNGTTGGTGATGGACAGGGAAGTCTGGCATGCTGCAGTCCATGGGGTTGCAAAGAGTTGGACACGACTGAGCAACTGAACTGAACTGAACTCATGTTTGTAATATCCAAGTATAAATACCAAGTAGTTCTTTAGCCATGAAACTCTGGAACTAAGATGAGAGTTCTGAGCTAGATATATAAGTTGGTAAATTATCTGTAAACAAATAAGAAGGAAATTTCTGGATTTGAAGAGCTCTCCTAGGGCAAGAAAGAATTATATGAAGGAGACAAGGGTTTTGAAAGACTGGTTTTGTATTCAGCAAGTATTCTTTCTTGCTTTTTTCCTATGGGAAGAGTATACCTCCATGTCCCATTGATGCTAGGCTTGGCCATATGATTCATATTGGCTAATGAGATGTCAGTGAGTGTGACAGTAACAGGTGCTTGAATTGTGTGGTATGACTTTCCCTTTTGTGCTCTTGCCTTTGGCTTTGAAAAGAATATGCCTTAAATAGCAACTGGTTCATGGAGGGATTAATAGACCTGCACGCTACCCAAAGTTTGAGGCCAAGCCCCACTGAGCCTGACCTATATCAGCTAAGCCTGATTTACACATACATGAGCAAGAAAAAAAAATTGCTTATTTTTGTAAGCCCCTAAAATGTCAAGATTTTTTAGTTGCTATTATGCAGCATTGTTTGGTGTTAGCCTACTCAGAAAAAGGCCTAGGACCTAGTAGCAAGGAACACTATTCTTTAAAGTCCTTATTGAACTGCATGCATCTTAAGAGCAGTATTTATGTCTGAAACATGATTATATCTGTTTGGGTAAAAAGTTCCTTCCGGTTTTCTGTAAGATGGTGTAAAAACTTGAATAATCTGGCCAATCCACTATTATCAAAACCTAGTAAAAAGTGTTGGTCAAACATCTGGTGTATGGATCACAATCTAATTTAAGCATGGCTGTTTACCTATCACNAAAAGTTCCTTCCGGTTTTCTGTAAGATGGTGTAAAAACTTGAATAATCTGGCCAATCCACTATTATCAAAACCTAGTAAAAAGTGTTGGTCAAACATCTGGTGTATGGATCACAATCTAATTTAAGCATGGCTGTTTACCTATCACCAGAGAAGGCAATGGCAACCCATTCCAGTACTCTTGCCTGGAAAATCCCATGGATGGAGGAGCCTGGTAGGCTGTAGTCCATGGGGTCACAAAGAGTCGGACACGACTGAGCGACTTCACTTTCACTTTTCACTTTCATGCATTGGAGAAGGAAATGGCAACCCACTCCAGTATTCTTGCTTGGAGAATCCCAGGGACGGGGGAGCCTGAATATCTATGTCACACACACAATCTGATAATAGCTCTTCCAAGCAGTGTTTCCTCAAATAATAAGAGGTTCCACCAAACTCAGATACAACAGTTATCAAAATCAATAACTGCATTCCTTCCCTTTCCCTGAGTACATTTTGTATTAGATGTTGTGAAATAACACTTGAGAAAATGCTTAAGAAAATGGACTCTATGTACATAATATGTTAGTATTTTTGACTATATTTTATTGCTGTTAGAGCAGATTTCAAGAGAACAAATTAAAAAAAAAAGTTATTAGTGGCAATAAACAGGCCTGTAAATGGCATACCAATGGAGTGACACCGATCAAAGTGGCTCCTTGGCTACTAACATTTTCACGGAAGCGTTGATTAGTTATGAGGTAATTGTGAGAGACGAGTCAAGCTCAAAGAAAGAAAAATGGTTTCTCTAGTCTAGCAGCTGTGGAATCTTCTGGTAATTGCTGTAATGTTCCTTGTCAGTAAACTTCAAGCTTGCTTTTTATGTCACTGAAGAATGCTTGATCTAAAATATATATTTTAACTTTATCTTATTTATAACTTTCTTCTTCAATGTAACTCTAAATTATAATTGAAAAAAAAAACCAGCACTGGGATTTACATGTTACTTCTGTTAAAAAAAAGACAGGAAAACTCTACTGGAAAAGCCCCAAAGAGGCTGCATTTAAAATATTTGATGATCATGGTTTGAGTTATTAAAGTGTGACTCCCCTCCACCCACAGGTAGCCATCTTAAATGTCCATAATATTTGTGTGCCTGTGTGCACACCAGGCAAGTTAGTTGTTTAGTGTTTACAGGGACATGTGGAATTATACCTTGCCTCGTTTGACCACAGTGTGAAATTTTAAAGTATAAACACCATCAAAAAGAAGAGTGGTTTCAAAAACAGAGAAACAACAACATTCCATTCTCCCAGAGCCTTTTCAGTCTCTCAGTCAGACAGCGGGGGCCCCCACTCCCCTCTCCCAGCAGTCAACTGGAAACAACATCCCATTCCTCACACCATCCCCCTCCTGAAAGGAAAGGGCACCATCAGTTCTGAGAAAGAAATTGCCAAAATAACAAAACTTATTGGAGTGAACAATTTCTCACAGAAACTGCCAATCAGCTACAGACACAAATCTGCCTTCCTATCCCTCACCCCGCCCCTCTGCTAGGAAAACAACCTAAACCCTCAGGAGAAAGTTTTCAGCCAAACCTTTCAGGCAAAGGATAAAACAAGTAATGCTGCCATCTTGGAGTATTTTGCTTGTACGCCCTTCTACCTCCTTTATTACACAGCTCTGTGTCTGTGTGTGTATGGTGTTGTTTTGCCTTTTCATTTTGTTCAGGGTTCAAAAAAGTTATTTTTTTAACTGAAAATAGCCCATGAACATGTTTTAAAAAGCAAACAGCACAGAAGTGAATGAAATAAAAATTAAAAGACTCCCTCTCCACATTCCCCACCACTTTTCCCAGTTCTATTAGACTTCCAGACAGTGGGCTTCCCTAGTGGTTCAGTTGTTAAAGAATCTGCCTGCAATGCAGGAGACCGGGATTCAATCTCTGGGTTGGGAAGATCCCCTGGAGAAGGAAATGGCAACCCACTCCGGTACTTTCGCTTGGAGAATTCCATGGACAGAGGAGCCAAGTAGGCTACAGTCCATGGGATCCCCCAAAATGGGACAGGACTGTGCAACTAACTTTCACTTTTCCAAACAGCAGAAGTTCTTTGAGGGGAGGACAGTGTACCTGCATGTGTCAAGGGCAGGGGGTGGGGTGTGGGAGAGAGAGAGACTCTTGATATTGTCTTATTTTTAATTGAGGAAAAAATATATATCACACACATACACACTACTCCCTTCACTACCCTCCTCCCTTCATCTCCCCTCCATCAAAACAAACAAACGAACAAAAAACCCCCAAAAAAACCCAACTCATAAAAAAACCCCAAACAAATGAAAAACCCAAGCCTCTGCTGTTTAAAAGTCTAGAAGAACTGCTGGTTAAAGGTCTTTCAGATTAAGCTCATTCCAAAGACATTTCCAGTATAACCAAACAATGAGAAACACTGGTGTCCAGCCAGCTACAGCCCCTGCCACCTTTGATTTAGGGCGTTTGATGATGATTAACTCAAAAAGAAGATGGAGATGGATTCATGGAATGAGAAAGCAAACAACCCCAAATTCACTTCCATTTATTTATATTTGAACTATCTTATATTTATCTGTTATTTTACATAATAAAGTCTTGTGCCTTAGGATGATTTTGTTGGTAGAGAAATTCTCTTAAGCCTTGCATTTTCTTCTTAATCATAAAGGGTGGTGGAATGTTTTCTAAGAAAAGAAATTCTTCTTCATAGAGTTATTTTTCTCAGAATATTAGGAGGGTCTCTACTAGGTAATCAATGATGTCAGTGTAAATGTTTTAGTACTTTCCTTTCCCATCCAAGTTGGCGTTATGTGCTTTATAGTTCTACTACTTGACTGTTTTTAAAGCAGATTGAAAAATTTACTCACCAAGAGAACAATGATTAACTAAATCTGTAAAGTGCCATTTTACTTGCTATCAATAGCTTAAAAGAAAACCTAAATCCGTGACTAATCACCCAGGAGTTTACTGCTTGCTTAGAGGATCCTTTTAGACCGAAGGGTTATGAAATTTTTAGTTTTTTTCTTCCTTTCCTCATGTCATTTACATTAAAACAAAAACAAAAACTTACACACTCTATTAGGAATAAATAAATATATTCCTAGGCTTTATTTTTCTTTTGAACTACATACTTGAATTTCTGTAGTCAGTTTTACTCTGAGTATCTATTCCTGTTGCCACAATGTAGAATATTGGTTAAGAACCTGGCCCCAGGGGAAACCCATCCTGACTCAGGACCTTAATAGCTATATGGCTTAGATCAATTTTCCTAATCTCTCTATACCTCAGTTTCCTCAACTGTCAAATGGAGGTAAATTGTAAAATTTGCAATTATAATGTGAAGTTGATAGGGTTGTTGTAAAATTGAAAGAGTAAGTGAAGCTCAGTATAATTTTATTGCACAATATGCTTCAATGAAGGAGAGTTTAAAAATAAGATACAAAACTTTTAATTTTGACTAAGTCTCAAAGTAAAAAAACAAAACAAAAATGGGGAAACAAAAAATTGCCAAACTACGTGATGTTGAATAAATAGTTTCAATTATTTCTCCAGATCATCCTATGTCTCAAATTCTATGATGTGGAGTTTGAATCTGTTCTATGACAGCCAGGAAGTAATGACAGTGTAGGGTGCCCACTGCAGTGTGCTGGTCTATGAATGTGAAAGAAAAGGTCAAGAGAAGTTATGTAGATCATAGAGAGAATATACTGAATGGCCTAAAGGGAAAATATGTATTCACTATTGTATTACTGATTGGATGACACCAAGAAATGACTAGTATTTCCACACTGGAGGTTATACATTGTTGCATACAGAGATAGAATTCACGACCAAAGAGATTACTAACTACTTACCTTTGTTGTTCAGTAGCCAAGTCGTGTCTGACTCTTTGCAACCCTATGAACAGCAGCATGCCAGGCTTCACTGTCCTTTGCTGTCTCCTGGAGTTTGCTCAAACTCACATCCATTGAGTCAGTGATACCATCCAACCATCTCATCCTCTGTCACTCCCTTGTCTTTCCTTCAATCTTTCCCAGCATCAGGATCTTTTCCAAAGAGTTGGCTCTTCACATCAGATGGCCAGAGTATTGGAGCTTCAGCTTTAGCATCAGTCCTTCCAATGAATAGTCAGGGTGGGTTTTCTTTAGGATTGACTGGTTTGATCTCTTTGGACTCTTCAAGAGTGCAAGGGACTCTTGAAAGTCTTCTCCAGCATCACAGTTGGAAAGCATCAGTTCTTTGGCGCTCAGACTTTTTTATGGTCCAACTCTCACATTCGTCCATGACTACTGGAAAAACCATAGCTTTGACTAGATGGACTTTGTTGGCACAGTGAAAGTCTCTTTTTAATATACTGTTTAGGCCTGTCATAGATTTTCTCCCAAGGAGCAAGCATCTTTTAATTTCATGGCTACAGTCACCATCCACAGTGATTTTGGAGCTCAAGAAAATAAAGTCTGTCACTGTTTCCCCATCTATTTACCATAAAGTTATGGGACCAGATGCCATAATCTTCTTATTGATCTGCAAAACTATAAATCTCCAAAGACCAAGAGTTAATCTCAAGGTCATAGAGTATATCATATCAGTTCCAAAATTTATTTCATGCAAATTTTGTCAGATTGGGACATTCATTTATTCCACAGAGGATCAGTGTATATCTCTTTATTTGGTATGAGCCAAGCCTAGTAGCCTAACCCTCAAGGCCATTGAAGTGGACTGATAATTCTAACAGAGTACTTTGGGATATTATAGGGCAACGAGGAACACCCATCACTCTCAGTGGGGTGATGGTGGTGGCTGGTATCACAGCTAGGAAATGATATCTGAGATAATTCTAAAAAGAGTAATAAGGGTCAATAGAGAGATAAAGAGGAGAGGAGAGAGGTAGTGGAGAGGAGAAAAGTTGAGCAAAGATGCAGAGGTAATTGATTGATTGGTAGGTGGAGGTGAATCTAAGGTCAAAGGAAGATTTTCAATGAATGTGAAGAATGGAGGAAAATATATAGGTTGAGGGAAGAAAGTCAGAATAGAGAGAAAAATTACAGGTAGAAGAAAACGAGGGCAAGTTCTCAGAGGAGGCGATAGTGGACTTTAATTTTTTTAATTTTTAATTTTTTATTAAAAATATTGTTTTTTGCAGTATAGTTGATTTACAATGTTGTAAATTTCTGGTGCACAGCAAAATCATTCAGGTATATATTCATATATATATATACACACACATTCTTTTTCATATTCTTTTCCATTATAGTTTATTACAAGATATTGAATATAGTTCCCTGCACTATACAGTGGAGCCTTTGCTCTTTATCTGTTTTGTATATATTCATTTATATTAAATGAAGGAAGAACACTCCACATTCTGGGATTAGAGAAAAGGTCAGATGTGGGGGCAAACTCTGATAAATATTATTGATTTCATTGATTAGAAAATAGCTTTTCTTTGAACACAGGGATAAAAAGATATTTATTTAGAATTTTCCTGAACATAAAAGAACTAGGGAAGAAAGAAAACAGGGAAATAAATTTTATAGTTAAATGCATGTTAAATCTCTATTTGGAAAATATTAGCTTCAAATTAGCTTTCCTATTTCATTTATCTTTCAGAAAGACTTGCTTTGTGTGTCAGCTGGCAGAAAACATTTTACACTATTTAAAAATAAATCCTAAATGGTTTAAAAACTATATACACAAGGCAGGGGCATTCTTTATATTGCCAAATATTTGATTTCCAGTGAGGAAAACATTTTTCATACTTTTATTTCCTTCTTTTATGAAATGTCAGTTTTGTCATCTGAAAGAAGGTTCTTTATGAAACACCTTCAAGCTAAAAAAGAAGTCTAGGATCAAGAGAATTCAAGATGCTCTGATCTAGGATAGATATGGAGAAGCAGGAAAAAAATAGCCAAGATAGAAAAAGATGTGTGGAAATATAGATATTATATATGAAAAGGCCTGCAGTGGTTCCTGGTCTTGTCAATATTAAATGAATTAAACTGATATGCAATTTCCCTTTGGAGTATTTATCTAGCTTTGGTTAGATCACTTCTAAAGATAGGAAGCTGTTGCCTCTTGAGACTTTTCATTCCATTCTGGGTAAACTCTGATCATGCCCACCCCCAACAGAAGAGTTGTAAAATGGTCAAAATTATTAATATACAATATGTATAGCTAGAGCTTGCAAAGATCTTCCTATGTGCCAGGCATAGTTCTAAATGTTTTACATATATTAAAATTATTAAATGCTCAAAGAGTTATCTTTGGAAGTTGTTATTATTATCTTAATTTTACAGATGAGGCAAATGATGTTCAGAGAGGGTAAATTTTTCAATATCAAACAATTATTAAGTAATAGAGCAGGACATTTGTTCTTGTTCACTCACTAAGTTGTATCTGACTTTGCATGCCAGGTGTCCTTGTCCTTCACTACCTCCCTGAGTTTGCTCAAACTAACGTCCATTGAATTGATGATTCCATCCAACCATCTCATCCTCTGTTGCCCCCTTCCCCTCATGTCCTAAATCTTTCCCAGTGTCACGGTCTTTCCCAAGAGTCAGCTCTTTGCATCAGATGGCCAAAGTATCGGAGCTTCAGCTTCAGCATCAGCACTTCCAATGAATATTCAGGGTTGATTTTCTTTAGGATTGACTGGTTTGATCGCCTTGCTGTCCAAGGGACTCTCAAGAGTCTTCTCCAGCACCATATAGTTCAAAAGCATCAGTTATTCAGCACTCAGCCTTCTTTATGGTTCAACTCTCACATCTGTACATGACTACTGGAAAAACCATAGCTTTGACTAGATAGACCTTTGTCAGAAGAATGCTGTCTTTGCTTTTTAACAGGCTGTCTAGGTTTTTCATAGCTTTCCTTCCAAGGAGCAAGCATCCTTTAATTTCATGGTTGCAAGTCACTGTCTGGAGTACAGTCTTTCCATTGTTTCCCCATCTATTTGCCATGAAGTGATGGAACCAAATGCTGTTGTCTTAGTTTTTTGAATGCTGAGTTTTAAGCCAGCTGTTTTACTCTCCTCTTTCACCTTCATCAAGAGGCTCTTTAGTTCCTCTTTGCTTTCTGCAGTTAGGGCGATGCATATCTGAGATTATTGATATTTCTCCTGGCAATCTTGATTCCAGCTTGCGTTTCATCCACTCTGACATTTCACATGATGTACTTTGCCTAGAATTTAAATAAGCAGGTGACAATATACAACCTTGACATACTCTGTTCCTAATTTTGAACCAGTCGGTTGTTCCATGTAAGGTTCCAATTGTTGCTTCTTGACCTGAATACAGATTTCTCAGGAGGCAGGTAAAGTGGTTTAGTATTCCCATCACTTGAAGAATTTTCCACAATTTGTTGTGATCCACATAGTCAAAGGCCTTAGCATAGTCAATGAAGCAGAAGTAGATTTTTGGGGAGAATTCCCTTGCTTTTTCTTTGATATAAAGGATGTTGGCAATTTTATCTCTGGTTCCCCTGCCTTTTCTAAATCCAGCTTGAACATCTGGAAGTTCTTGGTTCACATACTGTTGACATTTGGCATGGGGAATTTTGAACATAACTTTGCTAGCATGTAAAATGAGTGAAATTGTGTGATAGTTTGAGCATTCTTTGGCATTGCCTTTCTTTGGGATTGGAATGAAAACTGACCTTTTCCAGTCCTGTGGCCACTGCTGAGTTTTCCAAATTTGCTAACATGTTGAGTGCAGCACTTTCACAGCATCATCTTTCATGATTTGAAAAAGCTNAGATGGTGATGGACAGGGAGGCCTGGCGTGCTGTGATTCATGGGGTCGCGAAGAGTCGGACATGACTGATCGACTGAACTGAACTGAACTGATGCATATATATATGCTGTTGTTGTTGTTCAGTTGCCCAGTCATGCCCAGCTCTTTGCAACACCATGGACTGCAGCATGCCAGGCCTCCCCAGCCCTCATCATCTCCCGCAGTTTGCCCAAGTTCATGTCCCTTACGTTGTGATGCCATCCAGCCATCTCATCCTCTGACACCCTCTTCTCTTTCTGCCCTCAATCTTTCCCAGCACCAGGGACTTTTTCAATGAGTCATCTGTTCATATCAGATGACCAAAATGCTGGAGCTTCAGTGAATATTCAAGGTTGATCTCCCTTGAGATTGACTGCTTTGATCTCCTTGCTGTCCAAAGGACTTTCAGGAGTCTTCTCCAGCACCACAGTTTAAAGGCATCATTTCTTTGGTGTTCTACTTTCTTTACGGTCCAGCTCTCACAACTGTATGTGACCACTGGGAAGACCATAGCCTTGAATATATGGACCTTTGTCAGCAGATTTCTGTCCCTGCTTTTCAACACACTGTCTAGGTTTGCTATCGCTTTGCTTTCAAGAAGCAATCGTCTTCTGATTTCATGGCTGCAGTCACCGTCTGCAGTGATTTTGAAGCCCAAGAAGAGGAAATCTGTCACTACTTTCACCTTTTCCCCTTCTATTTGCCATGCAGTAATGGAACCAGATGCCATGATCTTAGATTTTTTAATATTTAGTCTTGAGCCAGCTCCTTCACGCTCCTCCTTCAACCTCATCAAGAGACTCTTTAGTTCCTCTTAGCTTTCTGCCATTAGAGTGGTATCGCCTGCATCTCTGAGGTTGTTGATATTTCCCCTGCCTATCTTGATTTTTACTTGTAACATATATATGTGTGTGTGTGTGTGTGTGTGTGTGTGTGTGTATGGGTTTCCCTGGTAGTTCAGCTGGTAAAGAATCTGCCTGCAGTATGGAATAACTGGGTTTGACCCCTGTGTTGGGAAGATCCCTTGAAGGAGGGCATAGCAACCCACTCCAGTATTCTTGCCTGGAGAATCCCAGCAGACAGAGGAGCCTGGCAGGCTACAGTCCTTGGGGTTGTCAAGAGTTGTCAGACATGACTGAGCGATTAAGCACAGTATATATATATGTGTGTGTGTGTGTGTGTGTACACACATATATATTTAAGACTGGGCTTCCCAGGTGGCTCAGTGAACATATTGAATGCATTTATAGTGACTATTTAAATATCCTTGTCTGCTTATTCTAACATCTGCAACATTTCTGAATTTGTTTCAGTGAACTTTCCCCCTTGTTCTGTCAGGTTTTCCTTCTTTGCATATCTAGTAACCTTTGCTTGAATGCCAGACATTGTGAATTTTACCTTCCTCGGTGCTGGGCATTTTTCTATTCCTAAAAATATTCTTGAGTTTTTCTCTGAGATGCAACTAAGTAATGTGAAAACAGTTTGCATCTGTTTGATTTTCCTTTTAAGATCTGTTAGCTAGTAAATGCTACTAGCATTTACTCTGAAGCTAACTATTCCCTATTGCTGAGTAAAGGCTTTTTAAATTTATCCATACTTCATGAATTATCAGATTTTCTAGTCTGATGTAGAATGAGTCACTATTCTCAGGCCACTCTGTGGGCACTGGGAACTGTTTGCTCTAATCTGTTCAGATGTTTTATTTCCCCAGAATCAAGTAATTTCCTTCCAAGAGTTCAGCATAAAAAAGCATTCCTTTTTATTAATCTTATTATACTGTGCATGTCAATGTGCATGCAAAGAAGTAGAATAGCCAAATTTTCCTTACTTGTGTCGTTATAAGCTGTGCTCCCTAACTTGTGTTTGCGTAATTATTTATATATATTTTTTNTGTGTGTGTGTGTGTGTGTGTGTGTGTGTGTGTGTGTGTGTATGGGTTTCCCTGGTAGTTCAGCTGGTAAAGAATCTGCCTGCAGTATGGAATAACTGGGTTTGACCCCTGTGTTGGGAAGATCCCTTGAAGGAGGGCATAGCAACCCACTCCAGTATTCTTGCCTGGAGAATCCCAGCAGACAGAGGAGCCTGGCAGGCTACAGTCCTTGGGGTTGTCAAGAGTTGTCAGACATGACTGAGCGATTAAGCACAGTATATATATATGTGTGTGTGTGTGTGTGTGTACACACATATATATTTAAGACTGGGCTTCCCAGGTGGCTCAGTGAACATATTGAATGCATTTATAGTGACTATTTAAATATCCTTGTCTGCTTATTCTAACATCTGCAACATTTCTGAATTTGTTTCAGTGAACTTTCCCCCTTGTTCTGTCAGGTTTTCCTTCTTTGCATATCTAGTAACCTTTGCTTGAATGCCAGACATTGTGAATTTTACCTTCCTCGGTGCTGGGCATTTTTCTATTCCTAAAAATATTCTTGAGTTTTTCTCTGAGATGCAACTAAGTAATGTGAAAACAGTTTGCATCTGTTTGATTTTCCTTTTAAGATCTGTTAGCTAGTAAATGCTACTAGCATTTACTCTGAAGCTAACTATTCCCTATTGCTGAGTAAAGGCTTTTTAAATTTATCCATACTTCATGAATTATCAGATTTTCTAGTCTGATGTAGAATGAGTCACTATTCTCAGGCCACTCTGTGGGCACTGGGAACTGTTTGCTCTAATCTGTTCAGATGTTTTATTTCCCCAGAATCAAGTAATTTCCTTCCAAGAGTTCAGCATAAAAAAGCATTCCTTTTTATTAATCTTATTATACTGTGCATGTCAATGTGCATGCAAAGAAGTAGAATAGCCAAATTTTCCTTACTTGTGTCGTTATAAGCTGTGCTCCCTAACTTGTGTTTGCGTAATTATTTATATATATTTTTTGTTTCCAGTTGCTGAATTTTAATTTCCTTAAAAAAATTTATTTGACTATGTTGAGTTGTAGTTTCAACAACCAGGATCTTTATTATGTTTTGTGAGGTCTTTTGTTGCAGCAAATGGACTCTCTAGTTGTGTCACGCAGGCGTAGTAGTTGTGGCATGCAGGCTTAGTTGCTCCAAGGCATATGGAATCTTAGCTGTCTGACCAGGGAGTGTTTCCTGCATTGCAAGGTGGATTCTTAACCACTGGACCACCAAGGAAGTCCTTAATTGCTGTTAAGATCTAACTTCACTTGATTAGATTTCAACCAAGTCTTATTAATTCCCAGTAGAAGAATAGGTTTTAGGAGTTACCTAAAATAAAAGGCTCGAAGAAGAAGTACAGAGGAAATCAGGTTTTTTGGAATATATCCTAGGAAAGAGGAATTCTGTAGGATCTGAAGCAAAAGCCTAAAGAGTTCCTGTTCTAAAAGTGAAGTGATGAAAAAGAATTGCTAGAAAGACTTACTGATGGTTTGAACCTGTGCCAAGAGGACTGCATAAATGTAAAGATTGTGTTTGAGATTTTCTTCATTTTATTTATGATTATCTCAATGTTATTCTACTGAGCTAACATTTATTTGTATTTTTGAAGCTACTGTTTATGATGGTTGACAGAAGACAAAATTAAAGGAATATGTTATATTGGTAAAAATGGAGTAAAGAAAGGATCAGATCTAGGTAGATGGTCTTAATGAAAGCAGTGCCATTCTTTACATTAATCTGCACAATGTAAGTGCAAACTACCTGTGAACAAGCAGTATTAAAATAGGGACTTGTCTAAGATGCAGACCTAGGTCTTTATTGAGGCTGTTTGTTGTTTGAAGGCAAGTGTCTTAACCCTTTGGAAAAAACATCATTTTTTTATTATAGCTATCTCTGAGCAAGCCAGGTTTAGGTATTAAGGATGGATGGAATGTTCTCGATTTCAGTAGAGGCCAGAGCACTGTTTTAAGAAAGAACAAAATGATATTTTTCTTTCTTTCAATGTTGTCCCATTCCTCTTCATTTTTGTTTTTTAATCTCTTCTTATAATTTTTGCTACTTCATTTCTGTGCCCAATATTTTTAGTGCTTTATAGCTCTTTTTTATCTGTCTTTTTCTTTCTTTCTTTCTTTTTTTTAAACACTGTTTTTATCACCTGTGCTTCCTTCAAATAACATTCTGCTTGAGACCCTTATAGACAATGACTTCATGGGAGCTAAGAGGATTTTGGATAGGCAGAAGAAGGACTAAGTTATGAACTTAGAAATCTGCTTTTTCTGAAGCAACAGTGTGCACTGCATAGAATGGGGAGACATTTCTGTAGTGGTTGGTTAGGCCTAATCACGATGGGACCATTGAAGAGAATAGTAAACAGGAGTGGAAGAAAAAGCCATGCCTGCTGCAGAGTAGTTTCCCCTTCTTACTCATGTAGCAGAAATATGAGACCACAGTCGATAACTCAGTGACCTTACATTTTGAGTCATGGTTTCCCCCTATCTTTGGGAATTTTCTTTCTCACATACCCACAGCAAACTTCTCCCACACTTCTCTGTGAGCTAAAATGAACACAAGTGGCAAACATATATTTATTTTCACCCGATACCGACTCTAACAGAACTTCAATCCAACAAACATTTATTGAGCACTTATTGAGCATTTACTATGCTGTAAGGAATGGTTGAGTATAAAGTAGCACAAGCTATGGTCTTTAATTTTGGGGAAACTTCATCCTTATAAGCACATAGAAAACCATACTGAAGGTGGCAAAAATATAAATAAAAATGAAGATCATAACAGAGGAATAAAGTGGGGGACTAAGATAGAGGGAGGCCTCATGGAGGAGCTGGAATTTCATCTCAATTCTAAATGAAATTGGTGGTGGTTCAGTAGTTACAAATCCACCTGCCAAGAAGGAGATTCAGGGTTCAATCCTTGGGTCAGAAAGATCTCTTGGAGAAGGAAATATCAACCCACTCCAGGATTCTTGCCTGGGAAATCCCACAGACAGAGGAGCCTGGCACACTACAGTCTATGGGGTTGCAAATAATTGGACATGACTTAACAGCTAAACAAAAACAACAGAAAAGCAAATATAGAGAAAAGAAAATGCAAAAATATTCATATTTATAAAGTGAATGGTGGGAAGGCGATGGAATTGAAAAGACATTTCAGGTCCTTTCAGGATGTGAGGCATGCTGGGGTCTCTACTATGCAGGCTGAACTTTATTCTGTAGGCAGAAGACAATCATTGATGGGCTTTAAATAGGCATGATGACAAGATGTAATTGGGACATGGATAACTCTATTGGTAGCTGCGTTAGATGGTACAAGAGAGAGTGGAGGCAGGGAGACATTCAGGAACAGGGAGAAGGAATAAGATCCAATTCTTACAAGGTGCAAGCACACAAGATGTGGGCAGTCTGACATAGAATCCTGGACTTACAGGCCATGACCTGGCGGGAAGTTTCTGATGTTCTCTATGCCTCGATTTCCTCCTCTGTAAATCAAGGATCAGAATAATAATTGTTTTATAGGATTGTAAAGATGAGATGAATTAATATGTGTGAAGCCCTTAGATATGTGTGTACTGCTGCTGCTAAGTCGCTTCAGTCGTATCTGACTCTGTGCGACCCCATAGACGGCAGCCCACCAATAGTAAACAGTCAACAATGTTATAAGCTGTTAATAAAGCAATAGTAAAAAGAGACAAGAAGGAGTGGATCTGAAAGTATTTATACTATGTTATAGATGCTCAGTTGTGTCTGACTCTTTGCTACCCCATGAACTGTAGCCCACCAGGATCTTCTGTCCATGGAATTCTCCAGGCAAGAATACTGGCATGGGTTGCCATTCCCTTCTCCAGGGGATCTTCCTAACCCAAGGATCGTACCCAGGTCTCCTGCAGTGCAAGGAGATTCTTTACCAACTGAGCCACCAGGGAAGCCAATTCTCTATTATTATGTCATATTTATGTTGGAGTTATTTTCTGCTATCTGCCTATTATATATAATTCTGTCATTTAGTAAGAAAAGCAAGAAATCAAATTGTTGCTATAGCACTTATTATATATTATTTTTTGTGACTGCTTTCTTCTAGAATGTCTCAGACTTTGAGATAATATATGAGGTCACCTTTGACATACGTTAGTTTTAAAAAGGAGCCTGAAAATGTTATAGGGCTATTTGAATTATATGGTTGGAGTCAATTGTAACTGATAATTTGTCATCTATATCTGTCTATCTACCTATCTATGTACCTATCATCTATCCATCTATGAGACATAAATGTGTTTACTTAATTATACTTTTTTACATTGCTCCAAACCAAATGAGAAGTTAAAGATCCTCAGATCCTTTGCAGATATAACAATGTAACTTTACAACCCCTTCAAGGCAGAGAAAACTATATTAATTAAAGCTTAGAACAATAATCCTAACCAATCCTTACACTGCTTCCCCCTCCACCCCCTGTTTTGCTCTAGTTCTACTGTTGAAATCATAATCATTGTTGCAGAAATAGAGGGAGTTCCTCTCCTAGAGAACCAGAAGCGGTGAGGGGGCTGGAGAAGGCCAGCTCCCGTTGCTCTGGGCACTGAGTTGGGTCCCCTCCTTGGAGATATTGGGAAAAGGCACTGGGCAAAGCAAGGCTGGCACAAGAAGATGAAGAGGCAGCTCTCTTTGTTCAAGACCAGGAAAAGAGGGAAATAAGGGGTGATAAACAATTCGTCTTTACTGTTTCCTGTGCAGTCTGTCTCAAGCGGACTTATCTAGGGTCTAGACCACACTGGAAATCTGAAGGTCGAGATAACAGAGGTATCTGCAGCCAACATCTAACTGTAAAATGTGTATCTTGATCTATTCTGGGTTTCATTATAATCCAGCACCTAAGCAAGGAACCATACGAAGGTGTTCATGGGGTGGCAAAATAGCCAAAGCTCTTCTAAGGGAAGGACAGGAAAGTGGGGGTGCTCTAGTGGCTTGTGGCTTCTCGGCTCTTTCTCTGGATGCCCTCTCCCCTTCTGTTTCAGGGACCCCCACTCAGCACTAGACACCTGCCTGTCTCCGTTCCCACCTCTGGCTGAGGGCAAGGTTAGAAAAGACCTGCCTGGGTGCCTGGGAACACTCGTGACTCAGGTGAGTCAATGGCAGAGACAAAGCAATTATGGGCTCTCGGATGTGCCTCTAGTGCTGTCTCTTCAACTCTGCTCAGAGGGCTTATCCAGCATCAGAAAAAGATGAACTCGCATGCAGCCTTTAGAAATAAACATAGAGGAATAATTACTGATGGAGAAAATTTGTTCATGAGATGCTAAGTGCAAAAGCATGTAATAAACATTGTGTATAGTACGATCTCTACTTGTGAACCAAACCAAATTAACCATACGCATCACACATATGCATTGAGAGGTTTAACCATGGCCAGATCTGGTGGGGAGGAAATATGGGGTTTGCTATATATAAATATGTGTGTGCATGTGAGTGTGTGTGTGTTTTTTTCTGCCTATCAATGAAAGTCATTTTTAGTTTTCAAAAAAAAAAAAAGACACTAGCCCCAAATTCCACAGCAGCTAAGTGGTGTTGCTTCCACAGATACCCCTTTGAAGCCAGTTTATATAAATGTGAAAATATCTGGGCAATCACACAGTCCTGCTTTCCCTTTTGCTTTCTGTTATGGGCTCTTTATTCTTTGCACAGAAACCATGAAGTAGCGATTGCCTCCTTCCCTAACAGAGATCCTCAAATGTGGGTAACTGAAAGATCCAGGGTAGGACAGGTTAAGGAAGTCCATCCCCACACTTCCATTGTGAATCAACTTCCTGCAAAGATCACTGCTCCCCCAGTTTCCGGCCAACCTCCCTTCAGCAGGAAGAGAAAAATGGGCTGAACTCCTGACACTTGGAGAAATACCTGATTCCCCACCAAGCTGCCCATGATTTCAGTGGAAATGTGAGTGTGCGTGGAGGGTACATGCTGGAAGAATCTTTCATAGTATGTGTCAAGTTCTATCCTAATCACTTTCAATCAATATAGTCACAAGATTAGGTCAGCTTCCAGGTTTTTCCCTTCCTTGGCTTTCTCTGACCAATGGCCTATAGACTTGCTGTGATAACATTTTTCTTTGCAAAGCTGACTTTTAAACTGACAACCAAAGTAGCAGTTATACTTACACAAGAGAAAGTGAGGCAACTGCAGGCTGGTTCCCGTGTTTGTTCATCAACTGACATTAATTGGGCACCTTCTGAAGAAGGCAAGAAGCAGGCTAGAGTAGAATCTAAACCACAGTGGCAAGGAGCTGGTTGAAGCCCAAAAATCCTAAGTGGGGTGGAATGAAGTGTGGGAAACTCTTTCTAGAATTTCACTGATTAACCATTGATAAAATAACAGAAGTCTATTTTTCCCCTCTCAGGGCCCCCTTTATTCACAATCTGAATGTGAAAAGTAAGAAATCCAACTTACCTAAACTTTACACCGTGCTAATTGTGTGCGAGCTGCTGTCATTTGAGAGTGTAGCCTCAAATCTCTCTTCTGAAGGACCTGATGCAGGGCAAGCGCCCTGCCACCTTCTCCCTCGCTGAGGAGATTGTGAGGAGCACAACAGTGAATCCTTTCATTCTCCCTGTTTGTTTTAGGGAGGTCGATGGCATTTGTTTTTTTGGTCTCATCTTCCTCAACTCCTGCACCAGCAGGATTCCTCCCCTCCCCATTGTCTTTAGGGGGCACATTTCCATGTCAAAAACCTCTCTGGAGAGAAAGCCTCTTTATTCTCCCATCCCCTGCCTTGTTTGTGCCTGACTCACCTTAACTCTATCTTTTCCAGTCCTGTCTGACATTAGCAATAAGGAGGGGCAGAACCTTATTTAGAAATCTAAACTAGAGAGGGAAGATGTGGTGGAGAGGGGGGCAGCTGGGAACACCTTCTCTCTGGGAATGATGAGAGCAGTTTAATTGCCCTTGAAAATATCAACTTGTTGTAAGAAAGATCACTAACTCTTACAGTAAACATAGAAAGAAGAATCATTCTAGAGGGAAACTATAGGTTTTCCTTAGGAAAAATGGAAACACTAAGATTGCCAGACCCAGCTAGGTAAATCCACAGTGGGCTAAGTTAGAAGGCTGTGTAAGTTATGAGTGAGTTTGGCATTCTTTGTCTTGCATCTACAGATTATCTCCTGATATACGCATTCCAATAGAATTAGGTGGTGGTGTGGTGGTGGTTTAGTTGTGTCCGATTCTTGCAACCCGGTGGACTGTAGCCTGCCAGACTCCTCCCTGTCCATGAGATTCTCCAGGCAAGAATACTGGAGTGGGTTGCCATTTCTTTCTCCAGGGGATCTTCCCAACCCAGGGATTGAACCCGCGTCTCCTGCATTGCAGGCAGATGATTTACTGACTGAGCTATGAGGGAGCAGAACTAGTGAACAATTCAATTGGACACAAAGAAGGGTCTCCATGCTCCTACCATGTGCCAACTTTTCTAAAGTTGGGGAACCTTGGAACTTATGACTGCTCTTATACTTTTGACAGATCTTGAGAATCCAAATCCACTTATTTTCTGTCAGTTGTCAAGATTAGAAGGCATTCATGGTAGGGCTTCACTTGGGAGTTCTCTGGGGTTTTGATCATGGCTATTTGTACCCAAGACATATTTTCCTGTGGCCACTGAAAGCCCGAGGAAGCTCTTACACTTGTCACCAGCCTACCAAGAATTCAGGCTCATTAGCACTTATTTGGTACCCATTAAACTTTGAATGGCAGCTGGAATTGTGGGTCCCCCACATTAAAAGGGGGTCTTAAAACCAGAGAAAAAGCCAAAGCCTTCTGGCTCTCATTTATTTCTTGTGCTCCAGAAGTTGTCTTTTCCCCTTCTGCACTAGACTTGAGTTATTTGGAAATACTGGGACTTCTTGAACAGATCTGCTCTTTTCTTTCCACAAATACTTCACAAAATATCCCTTTTCTTTGGAATGCTCTTTCTCCTCTTTGCCTCTGGCTAACTTCCACTTGGCTAACTCTTACATCCAATTAACTCCTGAGTCTTCGAAAACTCTGTTAGTCGTTCCTCCTATATAATGTCACAACTGGCAAGAAAAACAAAACAATCATGGAAAAGAAATAAAAGTTTCAGAAAATCTTCCAATTCCTTTCCTCTTACCTCTCTTTTTTAATGTAGTACTTGGAAATCCTAATGATTTCATTTATTTTGAAAACGTTGGCCCATGTCTCTCTGAAACCAGAACAAGAATCTAGGCCTAAAAGTATTGAGTATTGCTCATATACTTAGACTTACACGTAGCCCTATATGAGTAGGACTTTTAAGTGTTCTGTGTATAAGCCAGTTAAGGAAACATAGCTAGTGGCTCTCACTGGGAAGGTCAACTAGGATATTTATTCCCAAAGATACCTAAAAGATATGCAGATGTATATCAAACCTTGGATTTTAGATAGTTTACAGTCTAGCTGTGCGGTAAGGTACTTGTATTACTTTTCTATTGCTGTATAACGAATCACCCCCAAGTCTAATGGCTTAAAACAATACCTATTTATCAGCTCACTGTTCTGTAACTCAGCAGTCTGAGTGTGGCTCAACTGTCCCTCTGTTCATGGTCTCACATGTAAGGTGTTGGCTAGGCTGAGTTCTTTGGAGGCTTGGGGTCCTTTTCCAAGCTCTAGGTTCCAGGCAGTTGTAAGATAGCCTTCTTTCTGGCTGCTCAGGGCTGTTCTCGGTTCCCAGAAGCCCCTCTTCTCAGGTCCTTGCCATGCGTTCCCGTCCATCTTCCAAACCAGCTTTAGGGAGTCCCCCTTGTCGCAAATCCCTCTCACATTTCAAATCTCTTTTACCAAGAAGAGCCCCGTCCCTTTTATGGTCTCATGGATGAGATTAGATGAAGTCAACAGTGAGCTGTAATATGACCTGAGCATGAAAGGAATATCCCCCTGTATTCACAGATCCTTTCCACACTCAAGGTCATTGCCAATCACCTTAGCATTCTGCCTATCTCAGTGGATAAGGCAGAATAAGGTAAATTCCTCCTGAAGGTTATAAAGGGACTTTCCTATAGCTCAGATGGTAAAGAATCTGCCTGCCATGCAGGAGACTTGGGCTCTTTCTTGGGTTGGGAAGATCCTCTGGGGAAGGGAATAGCAACTTACTCCAGTATTTTTGCCTGGAGAATCCCAAGGACGGAGGACCCTGGTGGGTTACAGTCTATGGGGTTGCGAAGAGCTGGACACAACTGAGCGACTAAAACTACTACTACTAAAGGATATAAAATGTTATGTGGATGTATAATGGGGGAGAAACTTAGCGTATGTGTTTAAGACACCATTGCTGCTGTTAAGTCACTTCAGTCATGTCCGACTCTGTGCGACCCCATAGATGGCAGCCCACCATGCTCCCCAATCCCTGGGATTCTCCAGGCAAGAACACTGGAGTGGGTTGCCATTTACTTCTCCAATGCATGAAAGTGAAAAGTGAGAGTGAAGTCGCTCAGTTGTATCCTACTCTTAGTGACCCAATAGACTGCAGCCTACCAGGCTCCTCCATCCATGGGATTTGCCAGGCAAGAGTACTGGAGTGGGGTGCCATTGCCTTCTCCATAAGATACCATTAGATGTTCAATAACAAGGTATTAATATGTAGGAAATAATGTATATCCCAAGGACACAATAGTGTATTTAATTGTGTTAATCTGAACCAGCTTCATTAGTCAAATAAGAAAACACTTTTGATCCACAATTTTTGTGGCTTTGTTGTGAACTCCAGAAGGTCACAGCAAAGGATGGCTGGGTTAGGTAAAGGGGCTTCACCCATTTAAGCATTTTGAGTGTTTCTAAGGGGAGGAGCCTGGAAAAGACAATGGCAACCCACTCCAGTACTCTTGCCTGGAAAATCCAGGAGGAGCCTGGTAGGCTGCAGTCCATGGGGTTGCTAAGAGTTGGATACGACTGAGCGACTTCACTTTCAGGCATTGGAGAAGGAAATGGCAACCCACTCCAGTGTTCTTGCCTGGAGGATCCCAGGGATGGGGGAGCCTGGTGGGCTGCTGTCTATTGGGTCGCACAGAGTCAGACACTACTGAAGCGACTTGGCAGCAGCAGCAGCAAGGGGAGGAGCCAGGAGAACCGAGGTATGGGGTAAAACCCAGCCAGGAACCACAGCAGGTAGCTGGGATCAAAGGCAAGAACATAGATGGCAGGCACAAGCTGCGCAGTGTTTTTCTTATTCACTGAAGTGCTTGAAAAAGTCCACTTACTCACTTGGGTTACTACATTTCCATTCAATATCTTACTTCCTTTGAAAGAGTTAATGACTTTCTCTAAGTAATGTTCTAATAACCTTTTAGCTAATGAGACAGACTGACCCAGAGTGAATTTTGACACCCAGTTGTGTTGGCATTATTGTTCTGTGTCTAATAGGAGGTTGAATTGTGGTCACTGAAAGTGCTTCTCTGGAATCACCAGATAAAAACAGCAACAGAGGCGCTTCCTGGTTATGTAACTCCCACTGAAGCAATGTCAGAGCTTTATGGACAGATCTGTTTTGAGCTGTTCCCATTCCTGTTTCACAAATGGAAATAAGCTGAGGTATTCAAAAGGAAATTAACTTGCCTACAGTCTTAGTAAATCACCTGAAGCTCAGGAAAGTTAATACAATGTCCCCAAATAGTTTTTATATTTTTTAAAGAGAGATAATGAAGTTATGTTGATACTCTAAATTGATGTCTGCATTTCCAAGTTGGATATTCATTTAATACCTTTCATTAAAACGTTTGTCATTACTTTCAGAATCCTTCAGCACTGATGTCTTTGCATGTACACCCTGTGCAGAAACTCTGGATAGTTTATGAAGCAATTTAGCGTTGAAGATCCAGATAAAGCCTGATTAACTCAGGATGGATGCTTGGAGATTTTCAGGTTTAATCATTTTTATTTAATCGCTAAATGCAGAACTAAATTATTTAAAGTGACCTGTCTGATTATTTCAATGTTCTGTAAGAAGTATCAAGAGTTTCCTGTGAAGTTCTTTGGAAAGAATATTCACGACGTTCCTACTTCTTATAGAAAGTCTGATCCTAAGTACTAGAGAGTAGGTTTAGACACCCTTGACCACAACTTACCAGACTCTTAGCTGTTAAAGGAGAAGTAAGTGAAGCGTGTAAGTAGAAAAACGATGACTACATAACTGCAGGAAATGCCAAGTGTAGTCCGAGTACAATTTCAGTTCGCTTTGGTTGCAGTTTGAATATAAACAAAGTTACATCTTGTTTCATAAGAGTAAAGAATGAATATAGGGAGAGACTTGGAAGTGTTTGGCCTGTGTTTGGTGATACAGAATTTTTAAACTTTTTTCTCATTCTAATCCTGGTGGCTAACTCTTACCACCATTGGAATGAGAAATCTAGTATCCTTTCTGTAGATAGCTGATGTTTGGGTCAAGTGAATTCTATCTCAAAAACACAACAGGAATGTAGTGTGGCAACAGCGTCCTAAAAGCTGACTGTAAATGACATGGACATTGGATGTGTGTGAGGTAAGCTCCTAAACTATGAGTTTGCATGTTTTTTTTATAACAAACTGTTATTAAACTAGAAGATTTGGGGTATTTTCCTACATTAAGTAGGAAAGCAGAGAGCATTTTAAAATGGTGAGTTTTAAATTAGGAAACAAAAGCAGAGTATCTAGAGAGACAGAGTGCACCAAAGGAAACCCACAAACCACAAGCTAAGACATTGTTACTGTGTGGACTGACCACGACAAAATGCTCAACCCCCTGCTTCCCCTCACAAGGGCTGATTTCAGCTGAATACTCAGTATTATTGACACAAAAAAACTCAGGGCACAAAAAATGTATCTAGTCTGTCTTCCTGGTTTCTGTTTTTCTTCCTTGTCTACTGCAATTCTATTTGAGAATGAGAATTCATTGTGGCCCCAGTTATTGGAAATCAGAGGCTAGAATCGGAAAAAAAGATCGCCTACTAAAGATTATGTGCCAAAGGATGGCACCCAAACCTGGTGGCTTTTGCTGTCTTTTTGGAGCTGTCACCAGGAGCCGAAGTTAATGAAAGATGTAAATCTGACCAAGCAAATCTCTCCTTGCTCAGAAAACTGAATGCACATATGAAAGCATTGGTGGTCAATATCACCACATTAGTAGAAACACTGAGACTGTGCTGGCAACATGCCAGGCTTTTAAGGCTATTGGTTGGGGAGGGAGGAGGTAAGCAGCAGGAAAACAGCCAATCCATAGGTAGTTCTCTTCTATCATTTTAATCATCTACCTCATATATAATGGCTAGCTGAATAAAGTGAGAAAATCATTGTCTCAATGGTTATGTTATAGGGAGGCTATCCTGGGACCAATGAGTGTCTAAAATTTAGCCCCTCTTCCTCAGTGTTCTAAAGAGTTGTCTACAGACAACTGCTGTCTATAGAAATCTTTGGCGCGATCTCATGTGTGGGAGATATTTTGTATAAAAGACAGATGGATGACTTGTGCTGGATGGTACCCTTTGTGGGGAATGCTCTTCTCCCAGATTGACATGTGGCTATTTCCTTCTTATTATCTAGGCCTGAGTTTATAGAGCATTGCTTCACAGAGGACTTCTCTGAGCACTCTACCCAGTCACTCTGTAAGACGTGTTTTATTTTTGTTACTACCTGCTCTCTTCTCTTCTCTTTTGTGCATTGTTTGTGGTCTGTCTCCCTGTCTCTCTCCTGAAGCTCTACAGAAGTGGTGACTATGTGGATCAGGTTCATTACCATTTCCCTGTGTTTAGAACATGTCACGACAATGGTACATTCTCAATAAATGCTGATGGAATGAGAGAATGAGTAGATAAATGAGTGATCCATTGTAGGTATATTCTGCCAATGTTGAATGATTGGTTTGCCAGGGAAAGNCATTACCATTTCCCTGTGTTTAGAACATGTCACGACAATGGTACATTCTCAATAAATGCTGATGGAGTGAGAGAATGAGTAGATAAATGAGTGATCCATTGTAGGTATATTCTGCCAATGTTGAATGATTGGTTTGCCAGGGAAAGTTATCTGGGCTGAATAGTCTGCCATGCATACTCATATGCGCCAGAGTTTCCAGACTGGAGGCCTTAGGCTGGAGCTTGGGGACAGAGACCTGGAGTCACCGAGCAAGAACTGTTCTGATGAAGGACAGAGTCTGGCAATGAGAGAACAGGGGAAACGAGTGAGTAGGATTGCAACCCAAAAAATGTCAGCCCTAGATGCGAGGGCTGGGAGTGATCACCCTACCAGCTACCACTTCCGTTTCTATAGCACCTGTGGGCTTCCCAGGTGGCACTAGCGGAAAGAACCTGCCTGTCAATGCAGGAGACTTAAGAGACGTGGGTTCAATCCCTGGATCAGGAAGATCCATGGAGGGGGACACGACAGCCCACTCCAGTATACTTGCCTGGAGAATCCCATGGACAGAGTAGCCTGGTGGGCTACAGTCCACAGGGTCTCAAAGAGCCAGATAAAACTGAAACAACCAAGCACACACATATAGCCCCTGGCTCAGTGGTCAACGTGAAGGAGGCCCTCAAAGGTAGTTGAATCATAATTACTGGGGGTAGGGAGTAAAATCTAGGAACTTTTTGTTTAGATTGTGTGTAATTTGGAAACTGTTGATTTTCCTGAAGACTGATCACAGATTCTCTAAAAGGAACTTAAAATCTACATATTTACTCTGCCTAAGTGAGAATTAGATATTAAGTGACCTTTCTGTGAGCTGCTTGTGGTTTATTAGCACCTACAATATAATGCTCATTATACTTGTCATTACCTTTGTATCAGATTAGCTGTGTTGTAAAATTTTATTTGATTGTAATAGCAAACTCTAAGTATGCTTAAGCTACATTTATAGAATATGAGGCTTCCTCCACAAGTGACAACAGAAACTGTTCTCAGTGCTTTATCATTATGCCTGGTGAGCTCAGACTTCAGAGAATGTAGCATATTTCCCACCTTTGTTCATTCACCAATTTATAAAGACAAAAAGGAAGACAAGAGAGCAAGCATACTGCTCAGAACTAAAAGTTGGGCAAGGGTGGCCAGAATAAAAAGTCAGCACAGAATACCATGCAGGACCCATTATTGGGACGTGCAAAATTCGAAAACTTTGGAGAAACCCAGGAAACAGTGGAGGTAGAGGAGGAGAAGGAAGAAGGGGACGAGAGAGGTCCAGGAGGAGGGCAGGTATCTCTGATCATTCTTATCTTCTTCATGCAAAGGTAATTATGTTAAAATCCTACTGAAGAAGGACAGATTTCCTTTCCATTCCGTTTGTGCCCTAAATTTGCAATAACAAATTTTGAGCAATTAAACTATCAAAACACTTCCTCCTCGCCCATAGAGTCAAAGGAAGAATAAAAATTAGACATAAAATTACCATTTTACTTGGATAGCATTAGTCCTTTTGGTTCCCAAATACTTGTTTGTGAACATACTTTGCTGCTGCTGCTACTAAGTTGCTTCAGTCATGTCCGACTCTGTGCAATCCCATAGATGGCAACTCACCAGGTTCCTTCATCCCTGGGATTCTCCAGGCAAGAACACTGGAGTGGGTTGCCATTTCCTTCTCCAGAACATACTTTGAGTTTCACGAAATATTTTTCTTCTAGTTAATATCAGATCTTCCTGCATCTAACACTTAGCCAGCTTTGTACGCTAAAAATGTTTTCAATAGCTTTCAAATCTTTTTTGGACAAGTTCACCAGAAGGACATCTCAGGGAACGGAATCATGTGTAAGTGATTTATTCCAGGAGAAGTGGGTAAAGGAGAAAGGGAAGTAAGACAGGGAAGAGTACAATTTCAACCTGATCCCGTGGAGAATTTTGAAGTATAACTTTTGCCTTGGAATCTGTCCAAGCAGAATCAAAGGCACCAGACTTTTGTATGTTCTATTCTATAATCATTGGCTAAGGACTGAGGAATTCGTGGGGTTCGTGGAGGTGAGGGTAGTGTGTGTAGAGAGAGCTTCTAGTCACTTTGAGCTGTTCATGCCTGTGGGCAGGGCCCTCCAGTGGCCAAGCAGTATCTCCAAGAAAGAAGCACAGTGTTGGGAGATGTGGACATTTCAGCACAAGTCTAGTGGGAGGAGGGGCAAAGAAAATGTTGGCAAGGATGTCAAGGGCTCTGGGGGACTTAGGGAGTGTCTAAAGCCTCTACCTTGTGTTCTCTCTGCCCCACACTGTCCGTCTTTAATTCATAGCCCTTCTGAATTACACAGTGTGTTCCTAACCTACATTCTCTGATGCACGCAGGCCTCCTCCAGTAAAATCTTGTTGTGATCAATGAACTCTCTAAATTCTAAATGTGGTGATGGTAGTCCAGTTCTTATAGCCCTCTAGTTATTGCATGAAGTCCAAGCTCCTCAACATGACTTGCTCTTGATCTGACCCCTGACCCCAAACTCCTAGGGCTGCACCCAACAGCCTGGTGGAATGACTGACTGCTCTCTAACCGCTGGGATTTTATAAAGTTGTACCCACTGCCTGGAAAGACATTCACCCACCTCCTCGCCTGCTTCCTGTTACTTGTCTTTGAAGATCCCCTCCAATCTCCCTGGCTTCCCACCACACCCTGTTTGTAATACTTGTAATATTTGTCACGTTCTCTTTTCCCACCAGACTGCGAGCCTCTTTAAGAAAACACTGTGCTCTATTCGTCTCTGCCTTTCATCATGCTCGCATTCTGTTAGAAGATAAGATGAAGTGGAGGAGGAGTGAGACTGTCTTTGCAGGCATCTGTAGGATGAACGTGGTCTATGGGTTTCCAGGGCTCTTTTCTTTATGTGTTAGGTCATGGGCTCTCAGCAAAGGGTGGGTCACCTCCATGCGCCAGATAACGAGCCTGACATACATGATCCATGGAGTCCTCTCGGAGTAGGACTGATACACATTATGATCCAAGCCACTGATGATCACGTTGTGATATCTTGACATCAAAGGGATCTGTTCTATTTTCAGAGGGTTTCTGGCTTCCTGACCTTGTTCTACCTTTCAGGAAAAAAAANAGAGGTGAGAGTCTTATACACAGGCCACAACGAGAAGAGTGCTACGGAGTCTGGGCAGAGGGGTGTGCCTTCACTTTTGGAGTGTCTCATTTTCTTTTTACTCCCCAAGGCCTAAATCAGATGTAAGTTTTATAATGTCTCTGATATTTACTGCTGCCGTTGCCTTTCTGCTGCTGAGCACACCTTTCTGTTTCCTTTTTCCTACACATACATTCTGATCTCTGCTGCAGAGTAGTCCTCTGCTTGTGTGCTCAGATGATTTGTTCCTTGTCATACAAAAACTATCTTCCATCTTTTATTTCCTCTTTTCCCAACACTTTGAACAGTCTTGTTCTTAGTTTTCCTTACTTCCATTCTCCCTACAATTTAAAATTTTAATTGTACACTAACACAGTATGCAGTATTGGGTTTTTTTAAAAAAAGGATTAAGTTATCAATATAGGAGTAATTGTACACAGCATAGCTCTGAAGCAGCAGATCAAAGGTGTAGCTGTTATCATTTGAATACAGCAAGACGTGTGCTTCTTTTAGTTTGAAGTTATTGTAGGCTCGTGAAGTCTTATGTTGCATACCTTTCCTCAGTTCTATCCTTTCCTGAAAGTTGATTTTTCAGCTTATATCTAAGGGTTTTCTTTTTCTCCATGTCCAAAAGTGTATCTTAGCTGTGTGACNCATCTCATCCTCTGTCGTCCCCTTCTCCTCTTGCCCTCAATCTTTCTCAGCATCAGGGTCTTTTCCAGTAAGTTGGCTTTTCACATCAGGTGGCCTAAGTATTGGAGCTTTAGCTTCAGCGTCAGTCCTTCCAATGGATATTCAGGGTTGAGTTCCTTTAGGATTGACTGGTTTGATCTCCTTACTGGCCAAGGGACTCTCAAGAATCTTCTCTAGCACCACAGTTCAGAAGTATCAATTCTTCTGTGTGCAGCCTTCTGTATGGTCCAACTCTCACACCTGTACATGACTACAGGCAAAATCATAGCTTTGGCACAAAATAAATGAATGAGAGGATGAATGAATGAATGAAATAAGACTCTTGTTAGCTTCTTGAGTCTGGTCTTACTCAGGAGCCTTATCATCATCTTTCGCTCCAGGGTACACTTGCTGTAGTTGCACCTATTTGATTGACTACTGTTCCACTTTTCCTCTGCTTCTCTTCCTCGCACATGGCTCCTGGCAAATGGTGATAGGTAATCCATGTTATATCAGCCTTTGTCTGTGTTGCAGGGTTTCTCCACCTCCCATGTTGTCTTGCCTTCTCTCAGTTGAGGCGATTCACACTATGGAGTTTATTCTAAGAAGCATGTGGCAGCTGTAAAATCTGTGTAGCTTTTGTTGTTGTTGTTTGTACTGGATTGAATAATGTCTCCCCCAAATTCATATCCACCCAGAAACTCAGATTGTGACCTTTTAGGGAATATATCCTTTAAAGATGTAATTAATTAAATTAAGATGAGGTCATACTGAATTAGAGTGGGCTCTAATCCATGAACTTGTGCCCTGAGAAGAAAAAGAAACAGAGACACCGAGACACACACAGGAAGGTCGTGTGACAACAGGGCAGAGATTGGAGTGATATGTCTACATGCCAAGACGGGCTGTCGATTGCCTGCAACCCCCAGGAGCTAGGAAGAGGCAAGGAAATATCCTCCCTTTGAGCCGTTATGGACAGCATGGCTCTGCCGAGTCAATTTTGGACTTCTGTTTCCCAAAGTGTGAGAGAGTAAATTGCCGCTGTTTTAAGTCAGGCAGGTTGCAGTGATTTGTTAAGGCTGTGCTCTCAGTACTAGTAAATGACAAGGGTGCTTCTCTTCCTTGTGGTTCTTTACACTTCTGCACCTGGACAGGTGTTCAGCCTTCTTTGCTCTGAAAAAGAGAGGCATGAAGCACAGTTTTGCAGTAGTCTTCTACCCAAATGTCCATCCCCTGCTGGCTGTGCTTGCCCAAGATGGCTGTCTTTGTTGCACTTAGGGCATTTCAGGTCAGGCTGGAGCCAATAAAGAGACAATAAAGAAATCTTCTTAGGTCTCTAGCGGTGAGGCCAGGGGAATGAAGGGTCAAAGGGGAATTCTCTCTTCCAGCCCTGCTCTCTGGAGCCTGTGTAGGTGGTCAGTGAAATGGTCACAAATATAATAAATGATCTTCTCCAACAAATCTGGTTGTTTTTATAGCTCACGTCTCCTCTCTGCTCTCCATCATCCCCACCCCACTCCCAGCTACCACAGCTCCTCAACTGCAGAATTGGATCACTCCCCTAATAAAGGCACTGCTGCTGCTGCTGCTGCTAAGTCACTTCAGTCGTGTCCAACTCTGTGTGACCCCAGATGGCACCCCGCCTGGCTTCCCTGTCCCTGGGATTCTCCAGGCAAGAACACTGGAGTGGGTTGCCATTTCCTTCTCCAATGCATNCAAAAACCATTATAGCTCCCATGTTCAATTTGGCTTACATCTGCACTGAAAGTGTCAGAGATAGTTAATCCAATTAAACATATTTATTCAAGACCTGAGACTTCAGGCAAAGACCTGGCATGGCATTGAGCTAGGTTTCAGGTATGCAAAGATGAATGAAACATGAAACCTGATTGTTATGGATGGAATTGTGTCCCCTTCAAAATTCATAGGTGGAAGTGCTAACCCTCAGTTACCTTCAAATGTAACCTAATGTGGAAGTAAGCTCACTGCAGATAAAATTATTTGAGGTGAAGTCATGCTGGATGGGTTTCCCAGGTGGCTCAGTAGTAAAGAATCTACCTGCCAATGAGGAGACGCAGGTGCGATCCCTGGGTTGGCAATATTCCCTCAGGAAGGAAATGACAACCCACTTCAGAAAAATCTCACGGTCAGAGGAGCCTGGCAGGCTACAGTCCTTGATGTTGCAAAAGAGTTGGACACCACTAAGTGACTGAGCATGCGTGCTGGTGGAGGAGGGTGAGCCCCTAATCCAATTCGGCTGGTACCTTTATAAAAAGAATGCCACGTGGCAAGACAAACGTGCACACAGGGAGAGGGCCATGTGAAGATGAAGGCAGAGATGGGGTGAAGCTGCTACAAGCCCAGGAACACCAAAGATTGCCAGCCAGCCTCCAGAAGCTAGGAGAGAGCCATGGCTCAGATTTTCTCTCACAGCCTTCAGAAGGTATCAACTCTGACATCTTGATCTCAGACTTGCAGCTTCAAGAACTGTGAGACAGTAAGTTTCTGTGGTTTAAGCCACTCAGTTTGGAGTAATTTGTTATGACAGTCCTAGCAAACTAATACACTAATCCTAATCAACAAGAGACAGACATAAAAATAGCATGTGATAACGTGAGGAGGCTAGCTGTGGAGATGTGTGCGAGATACAGACGCAGTCCAGAGAAGGGAGGGTCGGCTGGGAGCTCTGGGGAGGCGTGTGCAGGTGGGGTGCTGGTCTATGGAAGGTTGCCTCGAGGAGGAGTTGCTTGAGCTGGGTTTCGAAAGTTGGCAATGGTGAGGACGGATGTCTGTCTGTGTCAGTTTTGGCAGTCGCAGATAAAGTCAACTACTGTGCAATAATACCCGCATTTCCTCTTAATGATTTTTGGCGGGAGCTGCGCAGAGAAGCCGGAGCAGACGTGGAAGCAGGCAGGTGGCTTTAGGGCCCCACGGTAGCAGGAATAAACAGCCTGTGATATTGCACCAATGGGGGTCACCCCCTCACCCCCTTCCCATCCCCCATCTCTTTGTAGCATACCCTTTGTTCTCTCCTTTTTTTTCCCCCCTCTGAGTAAATCTGTTTACTACCCAGAAGAGAACAGGGAAGGAATAGACCAGTTGCCTGGGGCAGATGGTGCAATGTGAATAGCTGACAGGCAGAAAGCAGAACTCCTCGGCTTCGATCTTCTGTTTGCTTTCTCCAGCAAAGGCTCTTCCAACTAAAGAGCATCAAATAAACACGATTAAGAGGAAGCTGAGGCACAGGTCAATGGAACAGATAGTCAGGGAACCCCTGGCTGATTTAAGTGATTTCATGTCTTCAGATCCAAGGGAATAACACTCAAAAACAAGAACTCATAGAAAAAACCAATGAACCATTGAGGAGAAACTTTTTTTTTCAGTTTTTGTTTGTTTGTTTTTTAGACATTCTGGTTAATATAAAATGTGCCTGAGGTCTGGAGGAGGGAGAATGTTTTCTCACATTCAAAAAGTACAAAGAAAAAACTCACAGAAGATACAAGTTCGTATTGAATCCCAGCAAACATTTTTTGTTCTTTTATTTGACCTATCCACCTATAAACTTGCAAAATGAAAAAGGAGGCAGGGGCAGAAAGAAAACAAAGGAAGGAAAGAGTTTGAGAGACAGAGAAAGAGGGAGAGAAAATAGAGCAGGAAAGACCGGGAAGGGAGAATAAGAAGTTTATTAGATTTATGAAAATTACCTTCAGTTTACAGAGTACCTACAACTCAATTTGCCTGTAGTTGTGACCTCAATAATCCTGCAAAATTTCAGGACAGGCTATTAAATAAACATGATATATGTCCTGACAAAATGAAGGAGATTACTAATAAGAACCAGAGAAGTTCAATTAAGAAAAAAATCATGCTGAACTTGGAGCTTCCTTCCTTCCCAATTTCCTTGGCTTTGTCTTTTCTCATTTCCCCAGAGTGGAATCTACTTTCATTTTACCCACAAAGGCAGCACGACTCACATAAGACAGAATGCAACTGTCTCTACTTCCTACCTGCTGCTCCCTGGAAGTGAATCCTACCAGGAGAATCGGCAGTGTTGGTCATGATGCTTCCTGTGAGTCCCTGAACTGTGTTTTCAACTCTCCAAGTTCTTCATCCTATGCCTCCTGCCCTTGGTTTCTCTCCTCACAGTGACCATAAATCCTGAGCTTCTGAGTGAGCCACTTCCCTTTGTTCCCATTCTGAGACTCTTCTTACTACATTTGCCCATACCAGAACTGGCTTGCTTTTGTGGGCCGTTTCTCTTAAGAGTCTGTATCCTTGATTGATGGCTGGGACCAGGAAGCCTCTGAGCAGTCTGCCTCAGATGCAAACTGTCTTTAGGGATTGCACTTGTGGAGTCTCATGTTTTCTCTCCAATTGATATCATTCCTGCCTCTTGAACTATGTCATTATTATTCCTTTATTCTATACTAATTGGACACCAACTCTTTGAAACACATTATTGCCCTAAGGTTAAAAGTATGATTAAGATATTCATCTCTGAAAACTATCAATCAGGTCATATCTCCTTTTGCTTTAAACCTTCTAAGGTTTTTTTCTTTTCTAATTTAAAGTTACACTTCGAATAAAATCTCAACTGTTTACCACAGTGTACAAAGATCAACATAATCTGGCCACTGCCTGCCTCTGTTCTTAGGCACACTAAACTTATTCCTGCCTGAGGGCTTTCGTATTCAGTACTTGCGTGCTTTCTTCCATCTGATCCTTCAGATCTCGATCTTTCTTTTCATGCAAGTTTCGTTTTAAATTTTACTTATTGGGAGAAGTCTTCTTGACCAACACAGTTTAACCAACCCTCTTTTTCCCTGCCAGGCAGTCTCTGTCAACATTCTGCTTTTTTGCTTTCCTGGCACTAAATACTCTCTAGAATTACCTTGTTTATTTGTTTGGTTTCCTTGTTTATTTCTCTTTCCTTGACCCCCAGAAAGCAGATGTCATGAGAGCAGGGACCCTATCCCCAATACCTGGACAGTTTCTGATATATGGTAGGTGCTTAATAAATGTTTCAATGAATAAATAAATCCTTGCTCCATAGTTACTGGCTTTGTGGCCATGGACTAACTGTGTACATGGACTTTAGTCCCTTATCTTGACAATGTGATTAGCAATTTCCATCTCATCAGGGTCTTGTGGGAGTTGAGTGGGATAGGTAAGGTGTCTCCAGCAGAGTGGGAAAGAGAAAAGGCACACAGTAACCCCCAGATGAGGTTATTTTGTTATTCTAGTCTCTGAGAAAGGCCGTGGGAGAACAGAGATGATCCTAATATAGTCCTTTCCCCCTAAAGCGCTAGGTCTCATTGACTGAATGAGGATTAGAGACGCTATCTGTCTTGGCTACCATGCCTATTCTGTCCTGCTGAACCTCTTCTGAGAGCCAGAACTTCCCTGGAGCCTGTCACACCACTAGTTGGGATGGGTTCTTGGGCCTGATTAGCCACTTTGCTTTGTCTTATTGTGAATAACTGCCAAGGTGCACTGACAATCCCGAGATTACAAAACTAATGTAATTCCCTTTTATGGACAGAGATATTAGACAAATATTTCTAGGTATTTCATAGAGACATAGTATCTCTGGATTTCAACAGAGAATGGGACAGCCTTTTATGATGTATTTTGGTGAAAAGCAGAGACTAAGGTCCATCTAGTCAAGGCTATGGTTTTTCCTGTGGTCATGTATGGATATGAGAATTGGACTGTAAAGAAGGCTGAGAGCCAAAGAATTGATGCTTTTGAACTGTGGTGTTGGAGAAGACTCTTGAGAGTCCCTTGGACTGCAAGGAGATCCAACGAGTCCATTCTGAAGGAGATCAACCCTGGGATTTCTTTGGAAGGGATGATGCTAAAGCTGAAACTCCAGTAGTTTGGCCACCTCATGCGAAGAGTTGACTCATTGGAAAAGACTCTGATGCTGGGAAGGATTGGGGGCAGGAAGAGAAGGGGACAACAGAGGTTGAGATGGCTGGATGGCATCACGGACTCGATGAACGTGAGTCTGAGTGAACTCTGGGAGATGGTGATGGACAGGGAGGCCTGGCGTGCTGCGATTCATGGGGTCGCCAAGTTGGACACAACTGAGCAACTAAACTGAACTGAGAGATAAATATGGGATTATGCCTCTTTGACTTTAATGGCTATTTGATGAGATAAACCTAAACCATTCCCTACCTCCTAATATTTTCTAAGATCCAAAGCCAACCTTTTCTTTTTTTTGCCATGCTGTGAGGCATGTGGGATCTTAGTTCCCCAACCAGAGATGGAATCCATACCCCCTGCATTGTATGCATAGAGACTTAACCACTGGACTCCCAGGGAAGTCCCACAAAACCATTCTTTTTTTAAACATTTTTTTAAATTTATTTTTTAATTAAAGGGTAATCGCTTTACAGAATTTTGTTGTTTTATGTCAAACCTCAACATGGATCAGCCAAAACCATTCTCAAGATTACAAATTACAGTGAAGATTCATAGGCAGAGACTGAAGGCTCAAATTATCAGGTCTGTGTAATCAGGCTTGATTCTACATGGATATCCACCTTCTTCATTTCCCTCATCAGTCAGTCTCTGCACATTACCCTGGAGTGTGATAGGCCCTGAGTTCTAGTACCTCTCTTCTAATTAACTGAACCTAGTGAGAAAGCTACAAAACAATGTCTGGATCATGATACCATTTTTAATGAAAAGTACGTATTCATGCATAGAAGAAAAATAGTAGGCAGATGTATATCTGTTAATAGTGGAAGTGAAATTTTAGGAGCCCCCCCCCTTTTTTTTCTTTTCTGTTTTTCACACTATGCTGCCTTGATTACATATGACTTTGGATAGTAGATTACAAAGTTATGCAAACCAGTTATGCACAGGATGAAGAAGGGTGAGTTTCTCATGTCAGGAAAGACTCAGGAGCTGAACTGATTGTGAGTCATAGAATAACAGCACCTGACACAACCCACAGCGTCTAGAGGAGCTGGGATGCTGGCCTCTGTGGACCTTCATGCATAGGCCTCAGTTCCACATTTTAAGCAACTTATTTTAAAGTTACGCTCAAGTAAACTCTGGCTGACTTTTAAGAATACATCTCTGATAAATATAGCCAAGAAAAAAAAATGCCTATCTTTTTTGTTTTTATTTTTTGTAATCTACTTGTTTTTCCTCCAAATACATACAATATTTGTCCTTCTCTTATTTCACTTAGCATAATGTCCTCCAAGTAAAAAATAACTTTCGTTAGACTATAAGGTGCGTNAAAAATGCCTATCTTTTTTGTTTTTATTTTTTGTAATCTACTTGTTTTTCCTCCAAATACATACAATATTTGTCCTTCTCTTATTTCACTTAGCATAATGTCCTCCAAGTAAAAAATAACTTTCGTTAGACTATAAGGTGCGTTTCCCTTGTGGCTCAGAGGTTAAAGGGTCTGCCTGCAAGGCAGGAGACCCAGGTTCAATCCCTGGGTGGGGAAGATCCCCTGGAGAAGGAAATGGCAACACACTCCAGTATTCTTGCCTGGAGAATTCCATGGACAGAGGAGCCTAGTAGGTTACAGTCCACGGGGTCGCAAAGAGTCGGACATGACTGAACGAGTTCACTTTCACTTTAGATTATAAGGTACATACTCACAGATGGGCTTTCTGTGATGGAGATGCTAGAGAGAGGAGTCCTACCAGGGCAGGGAGTTGGACAAGAGGATGTCTAGTGTCTAGAAGCTATAATTATCAAACTTGACACTTTTACTGGTTCATTATTCACAATGTCTCCATGATGTGGGTATCATTTTTTTATCTATCAAGAAACTAATGCTCAGAGAAGGTAAATAATTTGCCCAGATAATCCAGATCTTATTAAGTTTCTGAGCTGGTTGTTGAATTTTTATCTATTTGGCTGTCAAGTTCGAAATTTTCTATTATGTAATGCTGTTTTCCATTTCTTTGATTCTTTTCTCACGTCCTTACTTTCTTTCTTCTTTCTTCTGCATATTTCTTTGCTTCTTTATTCCCATGCCATAAGCAAAAATGGCAACTGATAATATAGTTGGCTTTAATTCCTAATATTGACACTCAAAAGCAAGGAAATAGATGGCTGAATCCTGGATGATAGTATCATGACTTATTATTATTTCTGGACACAGTTGAAGAGGTTATAATTTAAAAACTTCTAATGATGAATGTCTAGAGAAATCTTAAGGTTAAATGTTTAAAGATCATTCTTTTTAATACTGAAATACTTAGTATGATGCTTTCTGTAAGGCACTAAATGGAATACAATTGAACCATAAATTAAAATTCAAAGCAGGTGATTTGGTGATGTTCTAGCTTTAGGTTCTCCAAATTTCATTTATTTGCACTGTACACCTTCTCCCTTTTGTTTGAAATCCACAACTCTTCTGCATAGATTAATCGCAAGAAGTTTCCATGTATATAATTCACCAGGCAGTGGCTCTTAATTATGATGCTTTGATCTGCTGGTATGGTGTAAGTTAAACACAGTTCACTGGTATATGCACAAGCAGAGTCTATCCTACATGGGCTCCAATCCAACTGTCAAAATCCTTCTAGTTGGGTCCCCTCCCCCGCCGCACCCCCCCCCCCA
>SJYV01056328.1:1601492-1612448 GCA_006410875.1 Neotragus pygmaeus
CACCCCCCAACCCCATTTGAATTATGTAGCTGCAGCAGCAACCTTGAGAAAAGCTGCTGTATGGGAACAGAGCTAAGAAGGATGTTAAGGCTTGGGTGAACTGACCCCTTGACAACCTAACATGGAGGCCTTTATCTTTGATTTAACACATTTGTCAACTTGACAGGAAGCTTGGGTTGCACATTCTTGCCCTCATGAAACTCCAAGGCCCTGCAGAAATACTCTGGGCGTGGAAGTCAAACTAAGGGAGGGGCAAATCCTGGCCATGCAACTTACTATTCTATGATCTTGTTTCCCCTTACTGCAACTTTATCATGTATAAAGTGGGGTCATAATAATTATTCACAGAATTTTTGAGAAGACTGAAAGGTTCATGATGCAGAAATGGGAATATGGAGATAAACAGGGAAATAGATGCAAAAACAGTGGGTTAAAATTTCCAAATCGAGACTGTGCTTCACAAATCTTTTTGCTCGATTTTTATGCTGGTCAAACACTTATAACCCATTATGGAGATACAGTTTAAGCCCAGTATCTTGCCAGGTTCAGAAGAACTATCAAATCGAGCTACTTAATGACCAAAAGTCCCCAAGCATGCAAACAAACAACCTTGTGAAATTACATACAAAGATGAAAACCAATAGAAAGAAAGCTGATAAGCAAATAGTAACCACTACTTAATCACAATCTGGGAAACAGAATTTTGTACTTCTTATAACCATTCTATCCTTTCAACTCTTAAAAGAGCATAGAAATTGCAATTCTTGTGACTGAAAAAAGAATATATTCTTTCAAGTGTTCTCTATGTCAGTGTCAAATTGGCAATAAGAGTAGTTAGTAAAAACCTGAGCAGGGCTCGCAAATAAGAAGTAACAACATAAATTGTTTCATGAATTAAAGATAGCTATCATGATAGATGGTCAATAGTGTGTGTTATTTATTCTACTATGAAGCAAGGGGCAGAGATGTTTGAAAATGACTAGTTAAATTTCAGTCCATTTTATTTAATAAGTGATAGTTATTTCCTACATTAATTAGAACTCAGTCTAGTTACCCAGAGCTCACATTTAAATCTCAAATTCAGCTTTGACTGAATGATCAGAAGCCATCATTATGGACTGAAGCAGGGACATTTTTGGTAAGGATTCTGTGACATGGTTATATAGAAGACCAAATGGATTTGGTTAGAGCTGGATTACTTACACAAGGTCCAAAGATAAATTTAGTTGAAAACTGGTCACAGGTAGCCTTGCAGTCTCAAAGGGCATTTCTGACTAGACAAACAGCGTCTCCCAGCATCCCCTCCACTGAAATAAACAGCCAAGTGTTCCCTCGCCACAGGCTGGGTAAATACTAACTAAACTGTCTGCCTGTATGCCAATAGGAGCAACACTCCCTATTTTGTAGCAAAATATTTTTCCACCCTGGCCATCCAAGAAACTCTCCAAATCCAATACATTTCAATGGACTTTTAAGGCTTCTCTATTTTTCTCACTATTTATAGCTTTTTGACTTTGGCAGGTAGAAAACTGTGTTTTCTTCAGAATAAACTTAAAAATGGTTGATGCTGTTTCATAGTATGCCACATAGTACTAAGCAAGTATTAAAACAATCCTTCCTGATAAATGTAAACATTGACAAAGACTACAAAACAAAACAAATCCCTCACAGGTATGGTATCAAAGTTTGTATTTATATTGTGAAGAGTTTTGCTGGGTGAAGACACTGGGACTGGTCCCAGAGGGAAAGCCTGGACGGGTCAGGACTAATGTGTGGAAAAGCGTCTTTAAGAGGATAAACAATACAAGTCCAGGATGCTGTGATCTGCCACTTTAATAAAACTGAGGCTCAGGAAAGCATACAGAAATTACGAGATGGCTTCAATGTGTATGGTATTTAATACAGTACAAATCTTTTGCTTGTATAACACCTTACTGGTCCTTGTAACAGCCCTGAACCACAGACAAAGTAATTGCTGCTGCTAAGTCACTTCAGTCATGTCTGACTCCGTGCAACCCCCTAGACGGCAGCCCACCAGGCTCCCCCATCCCTGGGATTCTCCAGGCAAAAACACTGGAGTGGGTTGCCATTTCCTTCTCCAATGCATGAAAGTGAAAAGTGAAAGTGAAGTCGCTCAGTCGTGTCTGACCCTCAGCAACCCCATGGACTGCAGCCTTCTAGGCTGCTCTGTCCATGGGATTTTCCAGGCAAGAGTACTGGAGTGGGGTGCCATTGCCTTCTCCAAAGTAATTATTCGCTCATTATATTGAGCAAGCTCCGGGAGTTGCTGGTGTGCTGCAGTCCATGGGGTGGCAAAGAGTTGGACACGACTGAGTGACTGAACTGAACTACTTGGATGAGGAATCGCAGGCTCAGAAATGGCTTAATCAAGATTACATGGCAGAGCTGGAACCAGAAGCTAGATCTTCTGGTGGCTAAGTGCCTTCTCCTTCCCCAACTTCAAACCGCTCCTTGAAGGATTCAGTTCACAGACTTGTACAATCTCACTCGGAAAGCAATCTAGTCATATGAAAGAGGCAGTGAATAATGAGAAAGAGAAGTTAAGGGAATGTCTTTGGAGACTAAGGACCAGTTTATTCTATTTGTTTGTAAAGGGTTATATTTGGCTGATCGGGAAGTGATAATCTGGTACAGTTGGAATGCAGAAAAGTTGCGTGTAAATACCCAGTTCTGTCACTAACCAGCTGGACGAACTTTGGCGTTCTTATCTGTTGAGCTATGAGGCCCCGCTGGGGATGGTGATAAAATCATCAAAGATGAAGTCCTTCTGGGGCCCCTTGAGAGAAAGCCTCTAAGATATTCCCCAAGGGCACCCGAACCAGGCTTCACCAAGGAGGCAGGATGTAAATGGAGACTACAGCTCAACGGAGGAAGAGTCTGAGGGAAATACTGACAGCAGCTTGAGCCAAGTTGGGGGCAAGGACCAGAGCGCTGCTTATATGGGACAGTAAGGTGTTCAGTGGGCAAGCAGATACCACACACACACACACACACACACACACAGACAAAATAGTGTGGAAAGTTTAAGAGTTACTAAATCCATTTTATCCATATAGTTAGTCATTTGGACATTTCAGGTTAAAATCTACTCCTTTCCCTTTTAATCAATTATTGAAATAATTGTCCTAAGATTTTCTTCCTCCTTCCTTCCTTCTTTCTCTTCTTACCTCCCTTCCTCCCTCCTTCATTTCCTCTTTCCACCTCTCCTGTTTATAGACAGACGGCTTTGGAGTGTATTTTAAAGAGGAGTGGATTTGTTTGTTTTAGGCAGGGAGGGTTGTCAAATACAGGTAGGTCATGCATACTGCCACACCCCTGCCACAGCAGACAGTGCTAGTCAATCACTGCTCTCTGGGCACGATCTCAAGATTTGTTTCAAGGTGGATGGGGTTGCTTAAAATTGGCACAAGTGATGAGACCTATTTGTCAAACAAATCTAGGACAAAAGTAGGTCAAATATGGCTTTCCATTAAAAAAGTGGTAGAAGTATATCGGAAAATGAACTTCCTTTATCCTTTTCAAACATTTTCCCATGCTGTTTTGATTTTAGCAAGGGCCTCAAGCAGAAATGGACAAATCTTATTTGAAGTTATAGTGCACTGAGAGCCCAGAAAAAATTTTTTTAGAAGCCTGAATATGTCTCATGAATGGATACCATCCTTTGAATATTTTGTCAAACAAATTGACTTCTGGATATTCTGATGTTTGCTATTTGCAAATTTGAATTTCCTTGGTGCTATTTTTTTTCCATTCCCTTGCTAATATATGTGTGCATATATGTCGAGGTTATGAGTTTAGCTTCTGAAGCCAGAGTTGTAATCCCACCTCTGTCTCTTTCTAGCTGAGTATCTTTGAACAGGTTTACTTGACAACAAAACATAGCTTCAGTTTTCTCATGTTTGAAAAGGGGTATACTAATCATTTCTCTCTTACAGGGTTATTGTGACGTATAAATGAAATAATTAATGTATAGGATTTACCATAGTATCTGGCACAGAGTGTACTCAACTCAGTAAATGTGAGTTTGTTTGTGCTGTATGTAGCTGACATTATGAGAGGCAAATTAGGACTGATACTTTCTAAATTGTTTGGTGAAATGCTGCATGTCTTTGCTTCTGTTTTAAGTTAGAGTTTGATGCTCCTTTTGTGATTCCATCATGAATTTTTTGTGTGTGCTTGAACTCCAATAAAAATGTCCCCACTTTTGGTAGCTGATGTACTCATACCACTAGTGCTGGAAGAAAAGTAATCTGTCACTGAAGTAGATGAGAGTTGACATGACAGACTGTGCACTCTATCTTAAACATTCATAACATGCTTAATATGGTCTCTATGGAATGAAATAACTCTTTCAGAGTCTTCACAGTCCCTTGTATCATGGCTCTTAGAGAGCAGAGCCATTATAATTCTAAAACAGCTATGCTTGTTTGGGGAATAAAGCATCAAGAAGAAACGGCATTTCATACACATAACAACTGAAACTTATAAATTGTTTAGATACATGTGCATATACATGTGCAAAAACATCTGTGGATGACATATGCATGCATACATATGAACATAGGTATATGTGGTGTTTTAAATTCTTGTGTTTGCTTTCTTGAACCTTACTGGCTAGAAGAAAATTCTTCCAAACTGGAACACCTGAATTAAAACCTTGACTTAACTATTTCACTAGTCATGTAATTTTGGAAAAGCCACCACCCCTAAATGTTAGGTAATGCATTTAAAATATGGATAAACATAACTTTACCTTTATAATCTTTCAAGTGTGTGTGTGTGTGTGTGTGTGTGTGTGTGTGTGTGTGTGCACGTGTGCTCGTGCTCCGTTGCTTCTGTCATGTCCGACTCTTTGTGACCCTATGAACTGTAGCCCACCAGGCTCCTCTGTCCATGGGATTCTCTAAGCAAGAATGCTGGAGGGGGCTGCTATGCCCTCCTCCAGGAGATCTTCCCACCTGAGGGATTGAACCTGTGTCTCCCAGGGCAACCTGGGAAACTCTTATAATCTTTCATAGGAAGGATTAATTCATGTGAAATAATGTATGTAAAATGTGTAGAAAAACACTTGACACATGTCAGTTTCCCAATAAAGCTAATAATAAATAAGTTAAAATAATGTCCATGGCAAAGAAAACTGGTTTTCAGTTTCATTATTCAGTGTCTTGCTTTGATTTTTATTTGATAGAATTATCATTTGCTAGTTTAAATAATACATCATTCCTTAATTATAACTGTTTTGTGAAAACGTCACTAATCCATGCCTCTCATTATGAGAAATATAAGCATTTGGGCAAATAACTAACTTCTGACCCAGAATTTCCTAATCCATGAAAAGAGTCTGCCTCTCTGACTTCATTCTGGCCTAGTCAATCCTATTGAAAGGACGAAATCAGATAAGGATTTTACAGATCTTTGTGAAGCACAAACTGGTAGTACAATTAGAGAAGTGATATAAAATTAAACACACTTACCAAATGCCCACATATATATTGACTGACATGCAGTGTCTCTAAAGAAGACTAAAATATTAGTACAAACAAACAATTAGCCCCATAGCAGGTTGTGATGATTAAATTTGCTAATTATTCGTCTCAGGTGGAAAAGTTGATTTCTATTTGTTTTTTAATAAGAAAGTATAGTGCATGCTAAATTTCACCTTTAAAATTCATTGGTTTGGAGATAAATAGCATTTCCAAAAGAATTCTTGGGCTTCTAACAGGGTTGTATCTCCATGTTAGGAAAGAAATGTTCATAGATCCATCAGGATGGTGACATTTGGTGACACAGTCTACATGGAGTGACCAGATACAACTGTGTCTTTTGACTATACTGGTGTGCATGTGGGACCACAAATATTGATTTCACCAAATGTTTCAGCATAAAGCGCCTCTCTGCTGTCAAAACTTGAAGTATAGAACCTCAAGATTTCAACCTTCTTCATACTTTCTCCCAGTAGAGAAGAAGACATTTATGGCTTATACTTAAATTTTTTTTTTTTTTTTTTTTAGTGAGAACTATTGCATCAGTCTACTGGTTTAATTTTAAGAACAGTGAATTTAAGGGACAAATCTAACATTTACTTCCATATACCTTTGAATGATATATTAAACTTATTATTTCTGCCATTTGTGAAATAAGGCTAATGATACTCACTTCACATGACTTTTATGAAAAATTAAATTACATATCGTCCCTTGGACTGCAAGGAGATCAAACCAGTCCATTCTGAAGGAGATCAACCGTGGGATTTCTTTGGAAGGAATGATACTAAAGCTGAAACTCCAGTAGCTTGGCCACCTCATGTGAAGAGTTGACTCAATGGAAAAGACTCTGATGCTGGGAGGGATTGGGGGCAGGAGGAGAAGGAGACAACAGAGGATGAGATGGCTTGATGGCATCACTGACTCGATGGACGTGAGTCTGAGTGAACTCCGGGAGTTGGTGATGGACAGGGAGGCCTGGCGTGCTGCAGTTCATGGGGTCAGAGAGAGTCGGACACGACTGAACGACTGAACTGAACTGAAAATTACTTTGTAATTAACACAATATTATAAGTGTGTAAATATTGCCCTAGTCTTTCTTAATTCTCTCTGAAGTTGTGATCAGTTTGTGTTTTGCATGCACCATGAGTCATTAGTTCATTCACACAGGTTGAAATTGATCCTTGAGCAAAGAAGTTGTATTTGATACTTAAAGTCAATTGTGTTAAAAAAAGATAAAAAGGAGTTCAGAAGTATTTTCTACTATTTACAGTTCCTGAGGCTATATATTTGTGGATTTCTGGGGGAAAATGTCCTCTCATCTCTCTTGTGCTACAAGTGGGAAAATACAAGTGGGACTATGGTAAAATATAGGAGGAAAGAAGCAGAGTGAAATGTGTAGGATAGTAGTTAAGGACAAGAGGTATGTAGTCAGATATACTTGGGTTTTTAACATAGCCTCTGGTACTCAATGTTATTGTTTGTAGACTTGATAATGCTCCTAAAGTGAAATGAAGTGAAGTGAAATCACTCAGTCATGTCTGACTCTTTGTGACCCCGTGGACTGTAGCCTACCAGGCTCCTCCATCCATAGGGTTTTCCAGGCAAGAGTACTGGAGTGGGTTGCCATTTCCTTCTCCAGGGGATCTTCCTGACCCCAGAATGGAACCTGGATCTCCTGCATTGCAGACAGATGCTTTACCCTCTGAGCCACCAGAGAAGCGTAATACTCCTAATGAAACATATCAAATCTGAGATAACATTTTACACATAGTGGTGTATATATTTTTGTTTTTCAGCCACTAAGTCATGTCTAACTCTTTGCAAACCCATGGACTGCAGCACACCAGGCATCGCTGTCCTTCACTATCTGCCTTAGTTTGCTCAAATTGCTCTCCATTGAGTCAATGGTGCTATCTAGCCATTTCAGCCTCTGTGTGGGTGTGTGTATATATATATACACACATATATATGTATGTATGTGTATATATATCAGTCGTAATCTCTCAGTTCATCTCACCCTCCCCTTCCCTTGCTGTGTCCACATGTCCATTCTCTATATCTGTGTTTCTATTTCTGTCCTGCAAATAGATTCATCTGTACCATTTTTCTAGATTCCATATATGTGCATTAATATATGAGATTTATTTTTCCCTTTCCGACTTACTTCACTCTGTGTAAAATAGCTAGCTAGTGGGAACCTGCTGTATAGCACAGAGAGCTCAGGGGGTGTTCTGTGATGACCTGGGTGGTAGAAAGGGAGAGTGTTCCAAGAGGGAAGGAATATATGTATACATATAGCTGATTCACTTTGTTGTACATCAGAAACTAACACAACAATGTAATGCAATTATATTCCAATAAAAAATCTGAGATTATATGATAACTTTATACTAATATAAGAAATATGTGAAAAACATTAATGCTCAAATTGGATTCAACTAGTAAAGGAATCTCCTTTTTTCTCCTGCAAAGAGAATGCTCCAACTTTAGAGAGGATAAAGTGTATCATCCAGTAAAGAAATGAAGAAATATGTGGATATTATGATTTGTTCAATGGGCTAGAGAGATACAACTGGAAGTGGAGGGCTATGGGAAATATTGAAAACTGGAAAAATAGAGAGAATTTCATTAACTTTAAGATAATATGATATGTTTATACATATGTATATATATATATATATGCACACAAACATATAGTGTTATTGAGGTATAATTTGATACCTTATGACTTACAAATTGTACACCCATCACAACAATCTAGTTTCAAAACACATCTTTCATCACAAATGAAAAGTCCTCTTGGGCTCTTTAGTAGTTGAGCCTCACTCCATAATTTAGCCCCGGGCAACAACTATCTTCTCCTGTGGCTTGCTATGGGCTTCCCTTGTGGCTCAGTGGGTAAAGAATCCACCTGCAATGTAGGAGAAATGGATTCAATCCCTGGGTTGAGAAGATGCCCTGGAGAAGGGAAAGGCTACCCACTCCAGTATTCTGGCCTGGAGAATTCCATGGAATGTACATTCCTTGGGTTTGCAAAGAGTCAGGACACGACTGAGCAACGTTCACTCACTCAACCACTATCTGCTTTTTGGGTCTATGGTCTTGCCTTTTTGAGAAAGTTCATACAAAAAATCTTATGCTGACACATGGTCTTGTGTTATGACTTCTTTCAACTAGCATAATGTTTCTAGGTTTATTCATATTGTAGATGTATCAGTTGTATTAGTGATTATTCATTTCTATTGCTGAATAGTATTCCATCATAGAGCGATCCTACATTTTGTTTATTCATTCACCAAATGATGAACACTTGGATTTTTTCCAGTTTGGGGCTATTATCAATAGTACTGCTATGAACATTCACATGCAAGCATTTGTATGGACATATGTTTTCAATACTCTTGGATAGATGTCTAGGAGTAGAATTGCTAAATCAGATGGTAAGTGTGTTCAATTATTTAAGAAACTATAAATCTATTTTCTGAAGTGCCTGTGCCTTTTTACACTTCTATCAGCAATATATGAGGGATCTTGTTTTTTTTTTTTTCACATCCTCTTCAGTGCTTGATGTTATCAGTCTGTTGGATTATAGCCATTCTAGTAAATGTATAGTGTAATCCATTGTGGTTTTAATTTGCATTTCCCTAGTGACTAATGTTGAGCATCTTTTCATGAACTAACTAGGCATTTGAATGCCTTCTTTGTTAAAATATCTATCTGAACATTTTTCGAAGTTTTTTTTTTTTTTTGAATTTTTTTTTCTCTTTGTATTATTGAGTTGGAAAAGTTCTCCATGTGTTCTGTGTACAAATCTTTTGTAAACTATATGATTTGCAAATATTTTCTCCCAGTCTGTGTGGCTTGGTTTGTTTTTTTTTGTTTTTTTTTTTCATTTTCTTATTGATGTGCTTTGTAAAAGATTTTATTGTTAATATCACAATTTGTTATGTTTTTCTTTTATGGATCATGCTTTTTGAATCATACCTAAGAAATCTTTGCCTAACAAAAGGTAACACATATCTCTTCTGTTTTGTTCTAGGAGAGTTATTGTTTTAGCACTCACATTTTGAGTTAATCTTGTGTATGGGTAAGTAAAGGGCCTAAGTTGATTTTTGAATGAATGGATATCCAGTTGTTCTAATACTGAAAAGACTACCCCATATTCACTGAGTTATCTTGGTATCTCTGTTGAAATCAACTCTGTAAGAGTTTATTTTTGGATTGTGTATTCAGCTGTATTGATTGATATGTCTGTCCTTAGGCTGATACTACACTGTCTTAATTACTGTAGTTTTACTGAAAGTTTAAAAATAATTTAGTGTAAGTTCTCCAATTTTATTCTTTTAAAAGTTAATTTGGTTATTTCATCTTCTTGCATTTCCATATAAGTCTTATGATTGTGTATTTGTGTTAATTGCTCAGTCATGTCCAACTCTTTGCAACCCCAAGGACTCTAGCTCGCCATGCTCCTCTGTCCATGGAACTCTCCAAGCAATTATGATGGAGTGGGTTGCCATTCCCTTCTCCAAGGAATCTTCCTGACCTGGAGATTACACCTGGGTCTCTCTCATTGCAGGCAGATTCTTTACTTAGTCTGAGTCACCAGGGAAGCCCATAATTTTTATGATCGGCTTGTCAACTTTATCAATAAGTCAGCTGTGATTTTGATAGGAATTTCTGCCTCTTTCTTTCTCTCCTGTGCATCTAAGAATTTCGTTACATGAATTCTGTGATGCTTGGCATTATTATCCAGTTTCTGAGGTGCTATTCATTCTTCTTCAGTGTTCTCCCCCCATCTATTCTTTAGATTGAATAGTATCTGTTAATCTGTCTTCAAGTTCACTGATTCTTTCTTTTGCATCTTGAATCTCTTGTTGAGCCTTAATATCCTAGGCACTTTTTCCATTTTACTTATTCTAGCTTCAATTCTCAAATTTTTTTTTTTTCTAGTATTCTCTTCTCTACTAAGATTCCCTATTTGGTGGGTAATTATTGTGATACTGCATGCATATGAATTAAACTCAATATTTGTGCCCACGCAGTTCAGTTCAGTTCAGTCGCTCAGTCATGTCCGACTCTTTGCGACACCATGAATTGCAGCACGCCAGGCCTCCCTGTTCATCACCATCTCTCGGTGTTCACTCAGCCTCACGTCCATCGAGTCTGCGATGCCATCCAGCCATCTCATCCTTGGTCGTCCCCTTCTCCTCCTGCCCCCAATCCTTCCCAGCATCAGAGTCTTTTCCAATGAGTCAACTCTTTGCATGAGGTGGCCAAAGTACTGGAGTTTCAGCTTTAGCATCATTCCTTCCAAAGAAATCCCACGGTTGATCTCCTTCAGAATGGACTGGTTTGATCTCCTTGCAGTCCAAGGGACTCTCAAGAGTCTTCTCCAACACCACAGTTCAAAACCATCAATTCTTTGGTACTCAGCCTTCTTCACAGTCCA
>SJYV01056328.1:1617633-1662102 GCA_006410875.1 Neotragus pygmaeus
TTCACTTTCATGCACTGGGGAGGGAAATGGCAACCCACTCCAGTACTCTTGCCTGGAAAATCCCATGGATGGAGGAGCCTGAAGGGCTACAGTCCATGGGGTCGCTAAGAGTCGGACACGACTGAGAGACTTCACTTTCACTTTTCACTTTCATGCATTGGAGAAGGAAATTGCAACCCATTCCAGTGTTCTTGCCTGGAGAATCCCAGGGATGGGGGAGCCTGGTGGGCTGCTGTCTACAGGGTCGCACAGAGTCGGACACGACTGAAGTGACTTAGCAGCAGCAGCAACAGCATATATAGGGAAAATGAACAAACTAGACATTAGTTTGAAGCTAGATGAATCTCAGAAATAACTTTGAATGCTAAAAAGCTGGTCTCAGAAAACTTCATACAATGATTGCATCTATATAATATTCAGAATCATATCAAGACAAACATATGTTGTGTTTGTATATACGTATAAATCTTATGCATACTGGAACACTGAAGTGCTCAAAAGTTAAATAAATGTACCCTTTGAGGTTTTTCTTTTTCCCCCTGAGGACTTGTAGATAAGTTTCATAGTTCTTATGTCCCTTTCTCTGAATGTTGGAAGCCAGTATTTTCACTTTCCATTATGTTGAGAATGCCTCTATCAGTACTCCCCTATGCCCTTGTAATTTGCTGCTTTTTTATTTTTGGTGGCCTGGGAAACCAGAAAACAGCCCAGTAGAACCTTGCATAAGACAATCTCCAGATTTGAGCCTAGGGCACTTTCCTATGAGCAAACCGTATGGCCTTTTGTGCAGAGGCCATGTAACATTCATTTATTTAATGACCATTTAGCAATTTCCTACCACATACTAGACTTTATTCTGGTTTCTAGAAATATAGCAATGGATAACAAGANCTAGGGCACTTTCCTATGAGCAAACCGTATGGCCTTTTGTGCAGAGGCCATGTAACATTCATTTATTTAATGACCATTTAGCAATTTCCTACCACATACTAGACTTTATTCTGGTTTCTAGAAATATAGCAATGGATAACAAGACCAAATCCTTAAGTATATGTAATTTATAGTTGTGTGGCCACTCTTGACTCTATGCTAAGTAGACAAGGATGCTTCATTAGGTGAATTTGGGTGTGGGAGTCATTTCTGTAAACACAAACACACACATTCCTGTGTGTACATGTAGAAATACAAAGTGTGCAGCCATGCAGGCATCAGCACTATACGTATAGATATGAGCTCTATGTGTGTAAATATGAATAATTAATGCTGATAAACCTGATAAGGCTTCCCTGGTGGTTGAGACAAGAAAGAATCTGCCTGCAATGCAGGAGACCTGGGTTTGATCCCTGGGTCAGGAAGATCCCCTGCAGGAGGGCATGGCACTCCACTCCAGTATTCTTGTCTGGGAAATCCTATGGTCAGGGGAGCCTGGCGGGCTACAGTCCATGTCACAAAGAGTCAGACATGACTGAGCGACTAACACACACACACAAACCTGATAAGATGCTTGGAAGGTACAGTGCTGTGGCACCATTGGGTAAGTTCAGTATCTCAGATTATGTTTGCTAAAGCCTAACCAAACAATGGTTGGAAGTAAAACAAAAAATTTAAACCATCTTTTTGATGGCATTTAGTTTCCTTCCAAATCCACTAGGGGAATATATGCTATTGGTAGGCAAAACCGACATCTTTTTTTTTTTAAGGTGACTTGCAAAATGTTAAGAGTGACACCCAGAGCTTAGGTCATAAACTGTTCACCTGGAGTGTAATGCACTGTGTTAATAGAGGCAGTGTAAGACTTTCCTCACTGAAGAGCTGAAAAACGTACTTCCCAGTAATCACCAGTGTTGGACAAAGAAGGACACTTCAGGCTCTTTTTTTTTTTTCTTCTTGGTCCTTTATTTCTGAAAAAAGTTTATTTTGATCTACCACTAAACTTGACATAAAGAAACAAAGAAATTAAATGTGTCCATCGATCTGCGATGGTCTATGGTATACTATAATCTCTACCTGTGGAATTTATTAACTGTCTCCTAGCATTATCAAGTTAATTTGCATTTAGATTCAAAGTTCACCTTCATAGGATTGTCGTTCTGACTCTCACCTGCTTCAGAGACCTGAACCCGGGTCTCCCACATTGCTGGCAGACTCTTTACCAACTGAGCTACCAGGGAAGCCTGGTTCAGAGACCTGAACACATTTCAAATGACCATGTCAGTTGCCATTTGAAAACAGTATCTTTTTCACAATTTTCTGACGCTAATCAGGGAAGCATTTGAAAACAAAAGGACACTTGAATTTTCTGAGTATGAATGTGTGTGGTCTCTGGACCCCTGTTCTAATTTCACAGATAAAAATAATGAGTAACAGTACCAGGGGCTTCATGGATGGCTCAGTGGTAAAGAATCTGCCTGCCAATGCAGGGGACAGCGTTTAGCCCTTGGGTTGGGACAATATCCTGGAGAAGGAAATGGCAACCTGCTCCAGTATTGGAAATCCCATGGACAGAGGAGCCTGACGGGCTACAGTCCATGGGGTCACGAAAGAGTAGAACATGACTTAGTGACGAAACAACAACAAACAATTCAAGGGGCTGCTGCTGCTGCTCCTGCTGCTAAGTCGCTTCAGTCGTGTCCGACTCTGTGTGATCCCATAGACGGCAGCTCACCAGGCTCCCCCATCCCCGGGATTCTCCAGGCAAGAACACTGGAGTGGGTTGCCATTTCCTTCTCCAATGCATGAAAGTGAAAAGTGAAAGTGAAGCCGCTCAGTTGTGTGCGACTCTTAGTGAACCCATGGACCGCAGCGCACCAGGCTCCTCCGTCCATGGGATTTTCCAGGCAAGAGTACTGCAGTGGGGTGCCATTGCCATCTCCATACAAGGGGCTAGGTGGCTTCATAGGTTAATTTACTAGGTGTTAAGGTCTAGATTTGGAAGTTTGCATAAACATCTCCCTGAAGATAAGTCCAGGGCATTAGATGTTTTTGGTTGGCTGGTTTCCTGCTTCCTCCCCTGCTTTAAAACAACACATACTTCAAATAGTTTGGTTCGAGTCACATGATGGTCATATCGCCTGAGGAAAATCCCAACACTGGTTAGCAGGGAGATCACAGATTAGTAGTGCTGGTCTAGGTTTTCCAGCATCTTCACCATCTTCCTCCATTGTAGCCATTCAGGGTTTGTCAGTCACTCCTGGCTATTGCTGTAGTGATTCACCTATTTACTCAAATCATAGTTTTGAAAGGCAATGAAACAGAGTCAGCGTAAACACATGGAAGGCCCGTATAACGTATTATGCTTATGGGTTAAAAAAAAAAAAAGGTCTCACATTTTGTAGCTCTAAGTGGCTAGTTTTATGCTGCTTTACAAAGTAAACTCAATGTGAAGGTCATAATGAATGAATCCCTAGATGTTTACCAAACCCCCAAATTAAATTGCATTCTTAATTGTTTTGCAAAAACATTGGCTTACCTAATTAAATAGGAATGGCACTTTGTTGCTACAGAGGATAGAATATTGAAGCCTTTAGGACTCATTTCAATCAGCTATTCTGCTTGATTAATGAGTTTGGCCCATTCAGATTTTTTGGTACTGTAGAGTCATATTATACCGGAAGAGACTACTGAAACTAATGTTTTGCAAATGGGTGGGCAAAATATTATTATCATTATTTTGGAGAGTTATAAATAAAGAAATGAAATATATTTACTGAATCAGAAATTTTAATTTTTGTAATAAAAAAATCACATTTTTCTCTTACATATTTTGAAGCCATAAGTAAAAATAAATTTTTGAAAATACTTTTCAACAAATAAAAATGAGAAAAAGAGATTCATTATTGTCTTAAATAGCATAATGAAAATATATGCAGAAGCTCACAAAAGAACTTGTATTTTAAAATTTTGAAAATCTTAAAATTAAAAAAATTGACATATACAAATACACAATATAAAATTCTGTAAGAAGTTAAAGTATGAATGTCTTATTCTTACCATCNATGTTTTCAAATATTAATTATAAACAGAAATGAAATATATTTACTGAATCAGAAATTTTAATTTTTGTAATAAAAAAATCACATTTTTCTCTTACATATTTTGAAGCCATAAGTAAAAATAAATTTTTGAAAATACTTTTCAACAAATAAAAATGAGAAAAAGAGATTCATTATTGTCTTAAATAGCATAATGAAAATATATGCAGAAGCTCACAAAAGAACTTGTATTTTAAAATTTTGAAAATCTTAAAATTAAAAAAATTGACATATACAAATACACAATATAAAATTCTGTAAGAAGTTAAAGTATGAATGTCTTATTCTTACCATCAGAGTTTATTAATTTATTCACTTCTGTTTATAATTAATATTTGAAAACATTTTGAAAAAAGTGACATAAAATAGGAACTATGAATTTTTTAAAAAACACAGATTTATTCAGACATAATTCATATATCAAGCAATTCAGCCATTTAAAGTGTACAGTTCAGTGGTTGTAAGCATATTCACGGATATATGAAGCCATCCCCACAATGGATTTAGAACATTTTCATTATGTCAAAAAGAAACCCCCTGTCATTTAGCATTGCTTCCTCTTCTCTTTTCTTGCCTCCCCCCACTTCCAGCCCTAAGCAACCCATAATCTATGCTCTATCTGTATAGATTTGCCCATTTTGGAATTTCATATTAATAGAATCATGCTATATATTCTTTTTTAAGTGGCTTCTTTCACTTAGCATGTTTTCAAGGTTCACTCATGTTGTAGCATATAACTGGGACCTGTGAATTTTATTCATCTAACTCAGTTTTTTCTCAGTTTTGCCAACTTCTTAAGGCCTCTCTTGTACTTTTGAAAATAGTAATACCGATGCCAATGTTTACATCTTGTAAAAGGAGTTCTCCAATGTATCTTTGTCTTTAACAATCTTAAAAATTGAACATACCTTAAAAATTCTTCAGAGGAAGAGTTAAAAATAACATTTCTTTAATTTTGTAGGTATTATCTAGTGTTTTATTCCTTATTCTAGTGATATTAACATTTATGAAAGCAGATTTTTGGACAGCTAAGGTTGCCCACATAACCATTGCTTGTATGATGTTTTTTTTCCCTTCGTTTCATAGGAAATCTTCTGGATGGCCTGTTGGTGGTATCACTAGTGACAGTTTGGTCACCTAGTTATGTGACAAAGGCAGCTGGCCTTTGTGCTATTGACAAAGAGGGATATTAGATCATTGGCTGATCATTTCATTATCATTTTATTAAGGGAAAGCATGTTTAAAAATAAGAAGTGAATATATATTTCAAATAGCATATGCCTATACTTTCAATTCTTATCATTTCCTAAGATTGAGGTTTCTGAGAGGCAGTTGCTTTTTCATATTTCAGTTATGAATCCTGATAAAATTTTTTCCCAAGAGGTACTAATACCTAGAAATTTGGAAGGTTGGGGAAAAAATTAGAGGATTTTGTTATTCTTTATTCCCCTATAAGAAATTCTTAAATTTGAAAAATTTTCATTAAAATCAAAAGTAACTTTATGACAACAGCATGCCTTGAGAAAAATCATCTCAGATCATTATAGAAGAGCTTCTTTTTACTGATACATTAGGATGGGGAAATTTTCAATTGCCAAAATACATCCACGGGAGAATTAGTCATGCCTTTAGAAAAAGAAAAAAAAAAAAATATATATATATATACAGTCAAGTAACAAAAGACATAAATGATCCTTTAAGAAAGTGGGCCTTGTTAACCAAAAGTCCCTTTGTTTTATGGAATTACTTGATAAGTTGGATATGGAGACTTAAAGATAGTAGTTAGGACACAGATACATTGCTCTGAAAAGAACAGGGATGGGGGATGGATGGGTGGGAACAGAGTAAGACAGTCCTGAAGAAATAAAATTTGGAAGGGAGAAGAGAAACAAGATTGTACACTGCAAATGGGAGAAGAATCAAAACCTTCTTGTTCAACTTGACTGAGGAGGTACTTAGAGGGAGTAGAAATTTCTGATCAGGTTTTTAAATTGTTTGCTGAGATTAGTGAGGTTTAAGCTACCTTCTTCCTCCCCTAGTATCTCCAATAAAAACCACATTACTCTTTGTTGAGGGGAGATTATACCATGTAACCTGTGGGATGTTAGTTCTCCATCCAGGGATGGAACCTGTACCCCCTGCAATGGGAGTGTGGAGTCTTAACCACTGAACCATGAGAGAAGTTCCTGCATTGTCCAAGAATGCTAGATCAAATGCATTCTTCTGGGTGAAATCAAATAGGTATTGAGTTATACATCTGGATATGGGCAAAAACAGCAGATACAAGAACTGACCTTGAAGGGTATGAAGCTGACCTTGGTGTCACACTAGAACTTAATCTTTTCATAGTGCATTCTTGTTAAAGGTGAAAGGCTTTTTTGAGAAGGCAACATGTAGATGAACTTGCATCTTTTTCTTCATGCACAGAACTACATAGAAGACCTAGTTTCTAAATTTAGACTGGAGTTCAATAACAAATAAAGATAGTGTCCATTTATATGAAATTCTAGCCTGACAACCTGAAAAGTTATTCACATCTCAGCTGGCTCTATGACAGTGGGATATGAATTGTTAGGACCCTTGGTTTTAATAGGTTTGGAGCTAGTTTAATATGCAGCAGTTTTAAAGGAGCTGAATAAAAATAGATGCAGGGCTTGCCTTGGCTATATGACCTTATGGAAGTCCAGGCTTGGCTTTATTATGTATGAAATAATGAATGTAGGTAAATGACCTCTAAGGTCCCGTCTAAGTCTAAAGTGATGAGTTTATCATTAGAAAAGGTTACTCCTTAAGTGGCTATAAATGTTTCTTTGATCTTCCTCAAGGCCTTAATTTTCCAAATGGCATGTACCTCCTGCAAATACTAATCATGTAGATCCATAGGCAACCCTTAGTTCTGAAATGACCTCTAGTCATAGTCTGGTATTCTGGAGTCTTAATACATTCTCTTTTCAGTGGGATTTAGATTTTACAAAAATAACCCAATTTATAAATAATGGAAGTATAAAAATCTAATTAATGAAAATAGTTACAAAATGCTGAGTTATGAAGGCAATGATACTGACTGTAAACCAGTTATGATGATGATAATGGTAAAAATCCTAACCATAGTAAATCTTTGTTCTTACAGCACTCCTCATTCATAATAGAGTTTTAAAACACGCCTATTTGAAAAGTGATCAAATTGATTGTTTAATTTCTTAGATATAGAAAAAATGTCTTTTGATTAATGAGCTGATGTTCATTCATTCATTCAACAAGAAATACACTGGTAAAAAAAATTCAGACATAATCTCTCTCTCTCTTTTTAAATATTTATTTATTTGGCTGCTTTGGGTCTTAGTTGTGGCATGAAGGCTGAAGTGCCATGAATCAAAGAAACTGAATGAAGGCCTCTGTAGCCTGAGAAGACCAGAGGGGAGCATGTGTAATGAGGCTTGATTGGTAAATGAAGTTAGACCATCCATGGACCTGTACACCATGTTATGGTGATTTGTCTTTATCTTAATAGACACGTTAAGTCACTGAAGTTTTTAAGCAATGGTTTGTAGCGTGGGAGTAGGGATGGGGGGTGAAATGATCATAATTAAGATCTGGAAAAATCATATAAGCTACAGTTTGGAAAACAGATGTGAGGGAGGCTGGTTTGGATGTGGGATATAAGATGATTGCAGAACTCAAGGAGAAAGTTCATGAAAACTTAGACTAGGAAGATGATGGTGGATATAAAAACAAGGAGCTGGATTTTCAGCACTGAGAGTGTGATAGGATTTTCTTTACAAATATCTGGCAAGGTTTGGTATATTTCGTGAAGGCAAGTTTACTGGCAATGCCTATATTTGAGTGGAACCTTTCCCTTTTCCATATCAGGATCCCTGATAGGGTACAAAATAAAGTGAGTCCTGCATACCTTTCCTTATTAATCATGTCCTTCTTCTCCACATTGACTTCTAGACAGGGGGAGTTTTGAGCCATTGGACTCTGGATCTACTTAGCCTTATTAGACTCTTTCAAAAGTTGCATGGCAAAGTTGGACACTACTGTCTAGAGGACGCTTGGTGGCTTCCTCCATTTTCTGGGATCTATAGCACTCTTTTTTGTCTAACTCAAAGCTTCGATTATGAAGCTGTTTATAATCTGAAGCATTGGAGTATATTGACGTGATGGAAAACCTTGGAGGACATCTTTTCTGTGGGAAAAAAAAAAGCTATAGGAAACATTTACTTCTGACCTTTCGACTCCTGCCCCTGCTGATGATTTTTTTCCTTGGGAGACATATCTGATGGGTGTCCTTTCTACCTAAACCTGATAACAGGATACTATCACCCGAACCCATATGAAGCAGGAAGAAACTTAAAAAAACAACCAAAAAAAAAACNTGCCCCTGCTGATGATTTTTTTCCTTGGGAGACATATCTGATGGGTGTCCTTTCTACCTAAACCTGATAACAGGATACTATCACCCGAACCCATATGAAGCAGGAAGAAACTTAAAAAAACAACCAAAAAAAAAACAACAACTTAGTTTTTGTTTGAGTTGTTTATTCCAGGAGAATTTCCCTCAGGGAGATTTTTTTTTTTTTCCTTCTAAGAAAATACATTAATGGCTCCACTCTGAAAAGTAGGCCAGAAGCCCTTGTGTCAGTCTAGATGGGAAAGCATGAGATAGACTATCAACTGTGCTAAAATGGCGGGAATTTAGAGCTTCTCTGCTGTTGGCTCAGGAAAAGATGAAAGGAAAGGAAGAGCTAAGAAGTAAGCTGGCTGCAGACTATGTTGTTTAGTCACTCAGTCGTGTCCAACTCTTTGCATCCCCATGGACTGTAGCCCACTAGTCTCTGTCTATGGGATTCTCCAGGCAAGAACACAAGAGTGGGATGCAATTTCCTTCTCCAGCCCAGGGATCCAACTCATGTCATCTGCATTGCAGGCAGATTCTTTACCACTGAGCCACCAAGCAAGCCTTGGTGGCAGACTACAGGACCCAGCTTTCTTATGGTCAGCAAGAAAATTCTGTGGACTGAGGAGAAACAAATACATTTCCAGAAAAAGTTAATCTGAAATTCAATATGCAAATGCTTTTAGCTCTGGGTAGTCATTCTTATTATCCCCAAACTTTTGGTCAAATCTGTTATGCAAAACAGCTATGACTTAGAGGTTCTTGGGCAATAAGAGAGAAGAGAGCAAATCCACTCTGGTGAGAATTAAGCTAGAGAGGAAAGCAAAGCCTCAAGAAAGGAAATGGGGAACAGAGTGCAGGGACAGAGTTGGGAGCAGAAATTCTGAGTGAGCTTTGATGAAAAATATGAATGCATCCTTCATCTCAGGCTTCAGAAATTGTAAAGAAAATACCAGAATTTCATGGTCTCAGGAATGGGGCTTGGACATGTATCTGAAGATTAAAGAGTTTTACCAGAAGATTGGAGAGTGGGCCACCTTAGTTGTCATTGTTCAAAGCTGTTTCTACAGATGGGATCAGCTTGATCCTGCTTCCTGGACTTCAAACTGCCTTGCATTGGATAGACAGGTGATGGCTCAAGAGGGCACTGGATGTATACATGGAACTTGGGATCCATGAACCTGTGCATATATTTTGGATGTTTACCTGACACCTTCTGTGACCTCATAACTATAAACTTCCACAAAATCACCACAGATCACTATTGCTTTTCTCTGCTTTTGTTATTAGGGAGTGTACAGTTTTTATAGCAAACTGTCAGACTTTATTTTGGGGGGCTCCAAAATCACTGCAGATACCAACCGCAGCCATGAAATTAAAAGACGTTTACTCCTTGGAAGAAAAGTTATGGCCAACCTAGATAGCATATTTNGCCTGGCGTGCTGCGATTCATGGGGTCGCAAAGAGTCGGACACGACTGAGGGACTGAACTGAACTGAACATCATTTCCCTAGTCTAAAATAAATATAAAATAAACAGCAAGGAATAAGTCATTAGCACAAAAATATAAAGTGAGAAATGCCATTAAAATGATGTGTAACATAACATTTATTTAAGAATGTATTCCCATATCAAATGGCAAAGTTCAATAATGCAAAACTGTGATTACTTTTGCACCAACCTAATATTTCATTTTATGGGAAAAGCAGGTTTCCAGGCCAGTGTGAATAGGGAACTGGGGAATATGTGGAGTGGAGGAGATGGAAGAATGGTGTTTTACAACCAATGCAGAAATGACTCCAGGCACCTCTTGTTGTAACCAAGGAAAACAGGGTGGTCCATGGACCCACCCCACAAAGAAGGGAATCCTGCTTTTGTATGTGCACTGGGCTAATTCCTTGCTAGCATTCTAGATACAACCACTTATATTTGGCTGGAAGAGTCATTCAGTTAGAAACATTATTGAGCCCCTTTTCTGGTACCTTTTTGTTGTTATTTAGTTGCTAAGTCATGTGCAATTCTTTGTGACCCCTGCAGACTGCAGCATGCCAGGCTTCCCTGTCCTTCACTATCTACCAGAGTTTGCTCAAACTCATGTACATTGAGTCAGTGATGCCATCCAGCCATCTCATCCTCTGTCATCTTCTCCTCCTGCCTTCAATCTTTCCCAGTATAAGGGTCTTTTCCAATGAGCAGCTGTTCACATGAGATAGCCAAAGTATTGGAGCTTCAGCTTCAGCATCAATCCTTCCAGTGAATATTCAGGGTTGATTTCCTTTGAATTGACTGGTTTGATACCCTTGCAGTCCAAGGGACTCTCTTCAAGAGTCTTCTCCAGCACCACAGTTTGAAAGCATCAATTCTTCAATGCTCAGCCATCTTTATGGTCCAGTTCTCACATCCGTACATGACTACTGGAAAAACCGTAGGTTTGATTATCTGGTACTTCTTAGGTACAACTTAAATGCAACTACTGTCCTCCCAAAGAGAATTGGCCTGCAGTGTAGGAGACCCAAGAGACATGAGTTTGATCCCTCGGTCAGGAAGATCTCTAGAGGAGGAAATGGCAACCCACTCCAGTATTCTTGCTGGAAAATTCTGTGGACAGAAGAGCCTGGCAGACGATAGTCCATGCGGTCACAGAATTGGACATGACTGAGCACATGGCACATACTTTTGTTTTCTCTCTCCAGGGAGAGAAGTGATCTTAATGAACAGCCTGGAGCATAAACAGCCCTTCAGACCCTTCCCAGGAAGACTCTTTATGGTAAAATAATGAGTATTTTTTAGAGCAGAAATCCTTTTATCATTTCATATTAGAAAGAGCAACAGGAAGCCATGGGTGGACAGGATGTTAATAATATGCCTTTTACCCAGGCCAGGACTACATAGGGTAAAGACCACCCACATCACACCCAAAATTCCAAAAGAATCAAAACATGAATTTGCCACACTCTTGGCAAGCATCACATATGGACTTTGTGGTGACTCTGTTCAACTGTGGTGTCTGTCACTAACACTGTAACTATGGCAAGTTGGTTAATTTGGATGAGTCTCTGTTTTTTTAGGTGTCAAGCAGTAAATTTAACAAATTATAGCAAAAAAAAAAGTCAGCTTAAATGCCTGACTGACAGGAATTTTGAAGGCTATCCACTTTAAGAGGCAGTAACATTTTAAACCTGCACTGTCCAGTAGAGTAGCCATGAGCCACATGAAGCTATTTAATTAAAATAAAATTTAAATTTTATTTCTTCAGTCCCACTAGCCACATTTCAAACACTCAACAGTTGTGGTGGCTAGGTGCTGCCATATTGGACAGACATATAGTATTTTTTACCATCAAAGAAAGGTCAATTAAACATTGAACAGCATTGCATTAAAGCAGAGGTCAACAGACTTTTTCTACAAAGGGTAAATAATAATATTTTCAGCTTTATGTGTCATAGGTCTCGGCTGCAAGTATTTAGTATTGTTTTTGACTGAAAATATCCATAGACAAGATTTTTTTAAATGGGCGTGACTGTGTCCCAATGAAATTTTATTTATGAAAACTGACAGCAGGTCAACTCCTGCTTTAAATACCTGAAGAACTTTTGATTCAAGCCTCTTTGCAACCTCTAGTTCAGCTTTCTTACAGTGCAAATGTTTTCACAGAACCCCCATTGATGGAATGCTTGGCCTGAAGTGATAAGCCACATCTTTAAGGAGAGTCACCCTGACTATAATTCAGTTGGACTCATATATAAACATAGGAGATTATACAGCTACTTGGTGGCCTCATTTCTGGCCAATGTGCTAGGATTATTGATTGTTGAATAGTCAGTTCTCCCCTTGAGAGACATTGTGGCTGACACTGCTAGGCACACACTCAGTATCTATTCTCACTCCTTTTCTTACTGATACAGAATCGTTATACAAGGTGAAAAGAAGTCACTTCCCTCTAAATGCAGCATGAACATAAGGTGGTTTTGAAATCACACTACTTGGATTGGGACTCGAAACCATGGGCTGGGACTTGAACACACTGTCTTTTAACTGAAATTGACCATTTGGTCTCAGGACTTAATGAAGCTCAGGTTCTTTATGTATTGCTGTTGCAGAAACAATTCAGTGACAGATAAAGTGATAGGTAAGAAGTGGATTTATTTAGAGAGATGAAAACACTATAGATAGAATGCAGTCCATCTCAAAAGGCGAGAATGGCCCCAAAATATGAGGTGGTTGGCTTTTACGGGCTGGCTAATTTCACAGAGCTGAGATTTCTTTGGAAGGAATGATGCTAAAGCTGAAACTCCAGTACTTTGGCCACCTCATGAGAAGAGTTGACTCATTGGAAAAGACTCTGATGCTGGGAAGGATTGGGGGCAGGAGGAGAAGGGGACGACCGAGGATGAGATGGCTGGATGGCATCACAGACTCGATGAACGTGAGTCTGAGTGAACTCCGGGAGATGGTGATGAACAGGGAGGCCTGGCGTGCTGCGATTCATGGGGTCGCAAAGAGTCAGACATGACTGAGCGACTGAACTGAACTGAATTGAATGAGTAGGAGGATATTCCAACTATATGGGGGANGGCTGGATGGCATCACAGACTCAATGGACGTGAGTTGGAGTGAACTCTGGGAGTTGGTGATGGACAGGGAGGCCTGGCGTTCTGCAGTTCAGGGTCAGAGAGAGTTGGACACGACCGAGCGACTGAACTGAACTGAACTGAACTGAAGAAAATAGCTAATTTGTAGCAACTCTCAAATAACATTGAGTACCTTCTCTGCTAAGTGCATTCACTCATCTATTTGAAAGTGGTTGCAATAACTTAAAAAAAAAAGTTACTATTATCTTATTTTTCAGATAATGAAAATAAAAGTTAGAGAGGCTGTGAAAGGTTAGAGAGGTTGTGAAAGGTTAGAGAGGTTACCCAAAGCTTGTGTATTATGGAGCCCCAGCTTGAACCCAAGACTTTTGATTTGAAGTCCAGTGCTTTTATTATTATCCTAGTTTTCTTGAAGTTATTTTAATCTGAAAGAAGGGGAGAAGAGTTTTTTTTTTTTTCCACTGTAATTTTCTCAAAGTCGTAAACCCTACTACAGACAGTTCTGTGTACAGAAGTGTGCTAGGAGTCTATCTTGATGACACTGCTGTATTTTATGCTAATTTTTTTAGGACTATAGAGTAACAAACAATGAGATACCAAACTAAGAGCAAGTGGGAGTTCTTTAATTGACGTCTGTTTTTATGTCCAGTTAACTTTTCCCCCAAAAGGTAAATAACACATCATTTTAGAGAACTGTAGGAACGTACTCATTATAAGTAGTACTTAGGGTTTACAAGAGGTTAGGGGAATGGCTTTTCAATCTGGTAATTGTTTTTATGTGTATTCACTTCCTGTTGCCCCAGGAACTTAGTGAAATGTTATTTGTTCCTGGAGAAATAATTTTAGATTTCTATATTGATAAGGTACCACAAGTATACAGTTTTCACTTATTGAACATATTAAATCCAGGGAAATAAGGACAAAGCTATAGGAAAGTTCATTAAAACTTGGCTTTATTCCTCGTTTCATGGGTTAATGAATGCTCTAAGAGATCCCCTCTGCCAGCTCCTGCCTCTAGCTTGTGTATTGTCTGAACAATTCAGAAAAGAGCATTTCTGCTGTTCTTAAAATTCCAGAATTTATCCTGGTAACTTAAATTTCTATAAGACCACACTTTCTACACCAAAACATATCTTTCCATCCAACTTCAATCAATCTTTTCTATTCTCATATGGCAATTTCTCTAGAACTTTGTGTCCTGTCTCCACTGGACACAGATCTCAGATGGTCAGTCACCTCTATAAAGGCAATTATAGACAATACATGTGGTCAGCTCTCATCTAGATCAAATAATCTCATTTAAAAATTTGTTTTCTGTGTTCAGTTTTCCACTCTCGTAACCATATTAATGGATCTCTTTTAGATATTATTCTCTTATCCATTCACCCTGAAACTGTGGATTCCAGGATTATGTAAGTTCATGAGTTGACCTATGAGGTTGCAAAGAGTCAGACACGACTGAGTGACTGAACTGATCTGAACAGATGAGTTGATGTGAACACATTTGGCTCCAATTCTAGTAGAATGGGATGACCTTTAATTGTTTTAAGACTTCATTTGCAAATTACCACACCTAACGTTTTAGGTGCTGTGCTGCCTTTCATCTGGTGGTGTGAAAAAGCAGGAAGCTGCCAACAAGGTCCATAAAGTATTGTTTTTATTTATTAATTGCCTATTTTATGCTCGGTACTGTTCTAAGCATTTGGCATCCATCAGGGAACAAAACAAGCATCTCGATGCTATTGGAGCTTCCATCACAGGTGTCTGTGTGTCCTATGCGTTTTGTGGCGTATACTTATGGGCTTTGTCAGCATGTTTATGGTCTGGAATACTGGAGGTCTACACATGTGGAAAGGTTCTCTCCTCACATCCTCCCAAGCTGAGGAGATCAGATGATAAGAAGTCCCAGTGCCTGGCTCAGGAGGAAATAAAACAGAATACGTTTTCAGATGAGACATTGTGTATATGGTGGCTACTTGCGTTCTGGTACTTTGTGTGTTCAGAAGGCATGTTGTGAGTCTTGTGTTGCTTTATCTTCTTTGAATGACAATGTTTCTGTCAAAACAGTGTTTTGCATCTCACACAACTCATGATCCAACATTTGGGACATATCGAGTCTGTAAATTGGAAATTGTCTGTGCACCTGTTTAACTTTACATAGAGTATGGGTATTGATATGCTTATGGACATTTAGACATACATTCATATAAATAAGACAAAAGCAACTTAAAATGGTTTATTAAATATATGTATTTTGTATGCCTATTCTTTACAAAATATGCTAGACACTTTCAGTAAGACTAATGGATACATATTGGATGGGATAAGAGAGCCTGTTTCCAAATTTGATTCAAATGCTTCATAAACTTGTTACTTGTATAATCTAGGGAAAGTCATTTAATATTTTGACCTTCAATTTCCTCATCTGAGTATTTGGAAAATAACTTCTTAGTTGCAGTACAGGCTATTGTTAGGATTAAATGAGATGATGTATGTGAATGGTACTAGGAACTTAATAAATGTCTATTTTTAAAAAGTAGATACAGGTCATGTTCTAAATGAAGAATCAAACACATGATTTTTCCTTTATAAGACACAGAGAAGATAGAGATTAAATGGAAGCTGGTAACATCCAGGGAGAGACTGTATTTGGGATATGTGAAGGGCTAGGGATTCAGGAAAGGTGTTGGAGGACTAGGCATTGGTGTGGATTAGGGTTTACACAAGAAGAAATGATAAACTGAAATACAGAGAACTTTAGTTTAGCTATCCATACACACACATTGTTTATGTTGAGAAGATGTTATGAATGTGCTTTTGTGTCTTCTCTGTGTGTGCTGTGTGACTGAGGACAGAATTCAGAGTCTGGCCACCCATTATCCAGAGTCTAAAAGCACTTGATTTCCTTTCTCACTTTCTATCTTCTAATTCAATTCAAAATTTAAAATCAGCAGAATTACCTGATTTCTCATTGTCCAGTATGCTCTGTCTTTGTTTTTCACACTAGTGCTGTAATTACACAGACATACACACAAACACATGGTTAATAATGAAAATATTCCAAAATATTCATCAAGATGATTGATATTTAACAGTAATCCCATTTCTTAAAGGTCAATGGAATTTGTAAAACTCATAGTAACCTCATGGACTAATTCCAGGCTCAATTCATCTTCAATGCAGGGAGTACTATTTCTCCTGCCCTCTCCAACATCATATGCCACAATTGCCACCCTGATTCACCAACACACACACACACACACACACACACACACACACACACACACACACACACACACACCATGCACACACCACTGCCCTCCAGCCACACAAAACTAGTTAAGGCTCCTGACTCACTGGACTTGTTCATGCTTCTGGGCTTCTTTGCAGATTTTCTCTCTGGCTGGAATGCCATTCCACTTCTCCCTCTGTTTACTTAGGCCACCTGCTCCATCCTCCTAACCTACTAAGATGCAGTCTTTCTGTAACATGGTCCCTGGTGCCTACAAGGAAAATACCTTTTTATGCTCTCTCTGTACCTCAGTTTCAGCACTCATCACCCAATGCTGGAATGCATTTTGCTCCGAGCCGTCTTCCCTTTTATGCTGTGAGGACCCTCAGGGAAAGGCTTATGCTTTAATAAATTTTTATAAAGCCTAGACTAACATAGAAGATATGTAGAAAATATTTATTGATTGACTAAGCAAATGACAAAAAATAGAAATAACGTGGAACTTTTTTCTTTCCTGACTTTTCTACACTTAGACTGATGGAATTCGGATAAGCACAAAAGAGGTTAAAGCAACCAAAAGGGAAAAAACTGGGAATGAGAATGAGGAGAAAAAAAAAATCAGGTACTGTTGGTGTGTTTCAGGCATTCTGTAGAGAAACTGTCCAAATCCTAAAAGGGTCTCAACCTTCGCTGTATATTGGATTCACTTGGGGAGTTTTACAGACTTGATGCCCAAGTCCCAAATGTAGAGATATTGATTTAATTGGTGTTCAGTATAGCCAGTGTATTAATTTCCCAGGTGATTGTAAAGTATAGACAAAATTGAGATTCACGGTCCTACACAGTGAAGATTGTCATTAGCACTTCCCTTAGACTAAGTTAAGCAGAAGAATGAGGGTGTACAGTGTGTGTGTGTGTGTGTGTGTGTGTGTGTGTGTGTGTGTGTATGTATGTGTGTAATTTGTTAAGAATGTGAATTCGTGATAGGCTAGGAAGCTGCTTTTGAACTTATTAATATTGTTAAGTTTTGAAGTGCAAATCTAAAGTAAATAAGACCATGTTTATTAAGTCTATTTACACATAGGTCATCCAAAGAGGGCATTTTAAAGTCTAACACTTCTGCAAGTTGGTTTTCAAAGTCATTGAAACTTGATTAATTTTTAAGCGTCTAATTTCAAACTAAGTAAACACACAAGTAGATTATCTAGATAATTGAAGCCAAACCTATTTTAGGCTCTAATTAGCTCTACTAGTTCAGGTGAAAGTGAGTCTTTATTTTGAAATTTTAGCTACTTGAAACATAGATCTTATTAATTTTCTCTGGGTAATTTACAAGTATCATTGTGCAGCTTTAATGTCTTCATTTTCTGAGGAAAATGCAGGCAGCACTATGTCACGATGGGAACTTCAGTTTGTGTCTAGTGGGCACTTACGCTATATTATGGTTTTTTTTTTCAAAATATAAGAAAAGAATTTATACAATTAATTTTAAAAATGTGAGTTTTAAACAAAATATTGGTTGCAAAATACTATATTCCAGTCCAGACCCAATGGAATACTTTAAACCTTGTCCAAGATTATCCAGATTACCCAGAACCAGTGATGGGCTCATTCTCTCTCTTCCAATGGAGTCTGAAATCTCTTGGCATGAAGGTTAAATTTAAAATGAATGAAAGGCTGGAAACTCTGAAATGCCCCAATAAGACAGAAATCCTTTTATTTCAATTGCTGTTTCAATGTAGAAGGTATGAGAACATTTTACTTTCTTAAACATTTCACATACTAAGAAAAGCTTTATGATGCAACAGTTCTCATTTCAAAGGACACCGGTGTGGAAAAATTATTTTCTTCCTTTACTCTATATTCCAATAAATGGACCAAAAGCCGCGAGAGCTTGCTATAATGTATGTTCTGCCATCTTTAGAATGTGGCACAGAGCAGACCCATCTTGGACCCCGTCTATGTTGAAAACTCTAGGAGATCCTTGTTATTATAATTGCAAGGTTCTGAGGAATATGGTAATATTTTTGTTTAATATGATCATATTTGAATAGAGATTTTAAATCTCTAAAAACAGAGGAAATAGATACTTGTGAAAACAGTCCACTTCATAGCACGAAATGTTAAATATGTACTTTGTACTGAAGATACTTTAATAGAAGTCTACTAATATCTGAAATGTTATTTTTAAATACCATTTTTATTTAAATAACAAACCTCCATATGGCTTCTCTAAATTGAGGATAGGAATATGGAGTGATGCAGCTTACTTGCTCTTGCACAATTAACTCTGAAATTAACTATTTTTATCCACATTTACCAAAGAATAATGACTCACCCAGAGTTTTTTTCCCCTATACATGGTCCTTCAGTTTATTAATATCAATGATTATATTAATACATTCTCTGGTATTTCAACCATTTTAGTCTTTCTAGTTTTCACATTTTGGCTAAAGTGGATCTGCTTTTTCCTGAGAAATGGGTGCAGTCTTGGTTTCTGTAATCCTTGATCTGGTTTTGGAGATCTTTTTGAGTATCTCCTCCCACTTTCAAAAGATAACTACTCCTTCTATCCTGCTGAAGAGCACAACAATGGTGATGTGAAACCAAGAATGGTCAGCATAGGAAATTAAAGGAAAGCTGTATTAATTTAATTTAGAAGCTGAGAAAGACTCCAGGATCGTCTTGTCTCATTATCGTATGTTGGGTGCACATTGACTACCTTAAATTAGAAACCTGTTGGTTATTTCCCCAGTCTATTTCTAAGGAAATGGGTCTTTGAGAATAGTGATTCCAGCTAAGTTCTTGGCAGCTTGTACAAAGGTGATGCATGATGAGCTAGTGCTTATGATAAAAGTTAACTTACTGAATCAACTGTGTGATAGACACTTTAAATGCATTAACTCTTTAATCCTCACAATAGCCTTATGAAGCAGGTACTATTATAGTCTTTATTCTTCAGATGAAGAAAAAAGAAGGTAAATAAACAGCCCAAGGGCAACAGCTAGTAAGGGGAAGAGATGGAATTCAAATCAAAACTTCCAACACTTGGCATCTTTTGCTATTATGTCATACTATTCTTTTCTAGAAGAAAGACTGTTGTAGTTAGTAGATAAGAATATTTCTTAGAAACTTTATTTATGATGAAGATATATATATATATGTAACCTTCATTATATACATATATATATATAACTGGATCATCAAGGATACTTTCAGATCTTTCTCTGTTATTATCTGACATCAGGAGCTTTCTTACCCCATGGGAACATTAACAATAACACACAGGACCATTTAGAGAACCAACTTTAATAGGTTGAATTTCAATGCCTTATGTTTTTATTTTATTTTAAGAAACAGTACTTTCTCCAGGAAGAAAAACCCTGTTAACTTAAGAAAATATGTTTTGGAGCATAAAAGTCCAGTCTGATATATTTTGCTTAAATCCAGAAAAACTGTACTTATTCACCCATAAAATCATAAAGCGGAGAGTGTAACTAAAAATGTGGTCTCATGATAAATAATTAGATTGCCAAGAAGAGAAAATATAATCTGTCAGCAAGCATTTTAAAGCTTATTTTTTGCATTATAGAGCTTTGGAAAAACTTATAGGATACTTGGAGAAGTATCAAGAATGATTTGAAATCATAGCTGTTAACAAATGCAACAGATTTCATGACCCAAGCAAATTGTTGTATCCTAAAATCCATTGGAGAGATGAAATGTATATATAATAGTCAAAGCACTTTTATTTTTTAATGATTTTCTGTTTTTGTTTGACTTAAAAGGTTTTATTTTCTGGCCTGTTTAGCGTGATGAAATCCACATAGACAACCAAGTTGAAAATACGAGCTACTATTACATTTTGATCATGACACACAGTTGCTGGAAAATTAGATTCCAATTGGATTGATGATGAAATTATAATTATAAAATTCTATTATTTAGTTATTTTGCTTTCTTTTATTTGAGATTTTTAAAAAACTGGACTGTTATTTTGGAAATTAACTCAGATAATATTTTCAAGTGGTGGAGATTATGAACTGAAGTTGCTAGTGTTCGACAAATTGAGGAGTTTAGTTTTGAAATGTGAAATTTTTGTTGCTCTTCATCTTTATAAAAGAGAGATGCAGCATTTTTCTCTGCCTTTACTGAGACAAGTATAACATTTCCCACATTCAAGTCATCCTCATACCACTTTCACAAATTTTTGCTGTCTACCACCCATACTCTTATTTATTACACTTTTTTAATTGACATATTTTTATACATAACCTCATTTTAAGCAACACTATTTAAGAAATGGCAGGTTTGATGTAACAAAATAAGTACCAAAATATTACAATATAAAATGTTTTATCCTTGTACCATCTAAAATCAACAGTAGTACCAATATTTGGGTAAAAGCTGTCCTGGTGTAACAACTGGACATTTAAAGTAAAAATATTTAAATGTTATCTCTATGCTTCTTTGTTCTTTCCTTTTCAAAGTCTGAAACTGTAGAACTGACTTATTAAGTTACCACTTAAGTGGTGCTCTCAATCTTTTTTCCTCCATAGAGAAATGATGGAGGACATATAATCCTCTGTCCAAAGTGGGCCACTGAGCCAAGCTGGCTATTGGTTATTCTGGGCAAGTACACCATCACTCCACCTCCTTCTCTCCTGCTGAAGAATGCGTAACAGAATGCAAGTGAGCTAACCTTGATTTTCTGTATTTTTAAGAGTAAATCATTTACAAACTCAGGCCTTTAATTATGAGTAGTAAAAAACAATTTCCTTGCAACACGCCCCTCTACTGATTGCAACATCATGCTTGAGAGCCTCTGTTCCTACAAATTAAAAGGCGCTGCCAGAATTTTTGTTTCTGTTTTAAATTTGCATTCAAGCAACAGTGTGCTTGGGATTATATATTTTTCAACTGCAAACAATTGTTTTAATTCTGTTCTCTTTAATACCTTTTTTTAAATCTCAGAATTTTGAAAAAGAGATTGAGAACTCACTGTGACCTGATGGATTATTATGGGGATTATTCTTGGTCATTATAGGGTGACCAATTTGTCCCAGTTTGCCTGGAACTTTTCTGTTTTTAGCATTGAAGTCCCACATCCTGGGAAATCCCTCAGTTCTGAGCAAGTGGGGGCAGTTGATCACTCTAAAGTAGGCTGATATAAAGGGAGAATGTGGCTGGATAGGATTTTAGTTGGGTGTATAATTTGGTAACCCATATATTTAAATATGCTGAAATCTTGAACTTCAACATAATGATCACAGCTAAAAATGGGCAGAGAGATCTCTCTGTTGCTCAACTTGTCCATTCTCTAAATTGCTTCTATAATGAGCTACCAAAAACATGCATCTTAATCATGTCGCTGCATTGCATAACAAGGCTTCACATTTATTTTAGGATAAATCCAAACTCTTGTAAGTGACTCATCTGTCCTCGCTTGATTTAGTCCATTGGTTCTCAGACTTTGCTCTGGTAAGAACCACCTAGAAAATGTGTTTAAAATGCACATTTTTGTGCCCCTCATTCAAAGAGACTAAATCTGGAGTGTAACTAAAAACATTGTCTTAAAAACAAAACAAAACAAAACAATTACACTGAGTGATTCTTTTTCAGATAGTCCTTGGACATGTTTTGAGAAGACTAGACCTAGTTTATTTATTTATTTTTTTTTCACTCTAAATCTATCTCTTGTACTCACTGCTTACACTTTATTCTCTGAGCTTATTAAAATTCATTTAAATATTTCAGTGTTCCAGGCCTGCTACCTGAAGCCCTCTCTTACACCTTTGTTGACTGATCAGATTTCTACTTAGACATCCCTGTCACCAGGAAGCCTCTGTGAGGCCCTGTTAGGGTTGATGTCTCTGTCCTTGTACTCCATTAGAACCCCCCTCCCTGCCCCCCCCCAACCACAAGTGTCTAGATCTCAGGCTCGTAACTGCCTCTTCCTTATGTGTTGTTGTAGTTGTTGTTTAGTTGCTAAGTTGTGTCCAACTCCTTGCTATGCCATGGACTATAGCCTGCCAGTCTCCTCTGTCTATGGGATTTTCCAGGCATGACCTCTGGAGTGGGTTGCCATTTCCTTCTGCAAGGGATCTTCCCAACCCAGGGATCAAACCCTCATCTTCTGCATTGCAGGTGAACTCTTGTATCTCCCTTTAACCCAAATTCAGTGCCCATACATCTTATTTATGATTGGGTCATTAAGTTCTAGCTCATTGTTGAATACATAGTAAGAACAAAGATTGTTTACTGAAGAATTTAATTGCTTTTAGAAATGTGTAGATTGATGTTATGCAGTCCTAGCTGAGCCAGAACTGAGACTTCAGTACATCTTGTATTGGGTTATCCCCTTTCCTAGCCATTCTTGTGTCCAATGATGAGTTTGGGGGCTGGGAAGTACCAGGATTTGGTTGTGGGGATGAGTACAAAGCCCTGGGAGAGGGAGGCAACAATGAGAAGTTACTGGTTAAGGGAAATGTCATTACACTCCTTCCCAGATAGACCTGAGGGACTGTTCTGGAGTCTGAGTAGAGAAATGGTTGGTGGCAATTTCATCTGTGTCACAGAGGTTCAAGTGGCAGATATAAGGCAGCCAAGGGTCTTGAGAAAGGGAGCCACATATATTCTCTGACACCACACACACACACTACCACACACACAGCACATACTACAAACATACCACATCCCCCACATACCACTCAAACCACACACCACAGAGACACACATACACAAACACACACATACAACACATACCACACATATACACCCATACCCCCCCACACACACCACTCATACCACACACGGTAGACACACACCCACATACACATAGCACCCCCCCATACCATGCACGCATCATGCAGGCATCCCACACGTATACACCATACACTTCATACGCATCACTCATACCACCCTCACCATATACACAAAGCTTTTCCCTCCTACCACCAAGAATCTAGCTTGCCTCCTAAGGGCTCTGGGTCCCTCTCATCAAGGTTGGTGCTGCTATCTCATAGGGCAAGAGCAGTACGATTGTCCTGACTGCTCGTGGGCTCCTGATCTCCCTGGAAATTCAGTTAAAAATCCAAAAGAGATTTAGTGGAGGTATTGAAAGGAAGATCTTGAGCTGAGATCTTGCATTAACAAAAGGGAGTTGAGTGCTAGCATCATTGGACTTCATTCATGAAAAATGGACTTCTGAATGAGACTAAGAATAAGTAAAATCCAAAATTTATAGACAAGGCCTGTCACAGAAGTTCAGCCTCACATTGGCAGAACAAGATTTTCTCACAGGACTCGGCTGACAGATCTACGTAATAGGCTGACTGAATGTTAACATTTTATTGACCCCTGGAGGTTTTATGGGCTTCCCAGGTGGCTCAGATGGTAAAGAATCTGCCTGCAATGTGGGAGACCCAGGTTTGATCCCTGGGTCAGGTAGATGCTCTGGAGAAGGAAATGGCAGCTCACTTCAGTATTCTTGCCTGAGAAATCTCATGGACAGAGAAGTCTGGCAGGCCCCAGTCCATGGGGGCTGCAAAGAGTCAGACATGACTGAAGTGATTTAGCACGCTCACATATGGACTTTTTACACAAGTCATTCAAAATGAAGATGCCACTATTCTCGACAACTGGTGGTGCTGTGGAGTTCTTTTTCCTGCCTTGAAAAATTGCTACCAAACCTGTGTACAGCAGGTTCTATAGCAAATCTGGTTGTGAACAACTCAAATTGACCTTGCTGGTTGTAGTACTGGTGAGGTGCTGCTGAATTAGATTGTGCTGAGCTCATCTCAGCAGCTTGGGAAATGGTGAGGTGAGAACACACTGTGCCTGGGAGAGTTTCACAATTATGTGGATGATGACACAGACTCAGTGTGAATACTACACATATCCTTAAAACTATTGACATCCCCTGGTGAATGATCTTGTTATGCTGTGTGGTAACATGAAGATATACTCTCAGAGCAATTACCTGAGATAAACACCTCACTGTGTACTGGTAAAATGGAAGAGGATTTAATTTTTCTACAGAGATATCTTGAAATATGCCTTCACTCTAGGAAGATTGAAAAACAAACTTATAAATAAGTAATGACAATGGGAATTTTCTAATGAGATAACGCCTAGTTGTCTGAAATTTTGTTTCCAATTAATGGACGTTGGATCAACATATATAACTCTCATAGCAAAGTTAAATGATTGTAAGTTATTGTTTCTTAATGTTATTCAAAGTAAGAGAATAATGTTCTTGAGGGGGGAAAATCAATGTACTTGGAAAGATGAAGAGGCCACTGGTAACAGAGTTATATGCACATTTATTTTAAAGATCACGCATTTAAATTGTTTTAAAAGGAGAGAAGAAAGTGTTAATGTAAATTGACTGCAATTTCACAATTTTAACACCAATTAAATCAAACGTTTGAAAGATACCAGAACTCTTATAAATGTATAAGGTCAGGGAAAGCTGATGTTTGACTTTTAGTTGAGAAGTAGAAAAGAAATGCCAAGTGTGATAAATGGAAATTCCAGAAAACATAGAGAATTAGATGGCTCTAAACTCTGGTTAGAAACTGGAGGAAGGTTAGTGGCTGGTCTGTCTTCTAGTAGAAAGGGCAAGTGAAAATGAAGTAGTTCCCAAGACCACAAAATAGGTGAGTTATAGAAACACACTCACACAGACACCTGTATGGTTATATGTAAATCAATCAGTGGAAAAGATAATCAGAAGCTCTTGACATGGATCAGTTGACTGATTTCTGCCTCTAAAGCTAGCACACCCAACTGTTTTGTAATCCAATTTGATGGAAGAAAATAAATTTCCAAACTCAAGTCCAAGATTCTCATGTTTTTTCAGGCAGGAAAGATTTGGAGGCAAAAATGAACAGAGGGAAATGACAACTTGAATATAAGAAAATGACTTTGACAGTTGAACTTCTAAACATATTTAATGAATTACATTAGAAATATGTACCTTAACCGTAAACAGCAATTTTTAAAATGGTAGCAGTAGTGGACTTATTTCCTGATCACAAAAAAATCATAATAGAATCATCTTGTCTTTTAAGTCACTCCCTCCTAGATTCACCACTATCATTTAGCAAGTTATTTGGTGATAATGTGTCATTCCTTTCAGATGTGCTGGGGTGGGAAAAAAATGTGAATTCCTCTTTCTTCAAGTGTCTGAATGGCTGCAGAATTATCTGTTATATGATGAAAATTTTTCATGTAAAGAGGGAAAGTAATGGATATTGGTCAGCCCTAGGAACAGTGAAAAGGTTGAGGGTCAGAGGCTGGTACCAGTGGTCTTCATCCTGACCTAGAATTGAGTTGCTTGTCATTGTGGCAGGTTTATCCCTGGAAGTGGAGATAAAAACATACACCTCTGAGGACTCGGTGATAGAGTCCAGTTAAATCCCCTTGCTGTATATGAGTCCATGCTCAACCAATAACATTTCTTCTAGTAATACTTTTTATATCCCATATGAATATGTCTATGGATGCACCATGGTCAGCATACACATTCCATTATGGTTTTGATGTCATTTGAAATAAACAGGCTGACATTGTGGTTTTCTACACATTAGCCTTTGGGAGCTTGGTTAATGTAAATCCACCCTTGTCTTAGTCTGCTGTAACAAAATAGCATAGACTGGATAGCTTATAACAACAGAAATTTATTTCTCAGAGTTTTAGAGGGTGGGGTGTCCAAAATCAAGGCGATGACAGATTTGGTGTCTAGTGAGGGCCCACTTTATGGTTTAGAGACAGATGTCTATGTCTTCACAAGGAGAAAGAAGCAAGTGAGTTTTCTGGGGTCTCTTTTTCAAGGCACTAATCCCATTTATAAAAGCTTTACCATCATGACCCAATTATTTCCCAAAGGCCCCACCTCCAGTCACCAGCATACTGGGAATTAGGTTTCAATGTGTGAATTTGGCAGGGACACAATTTATAGCACCCATTTAAATATTCTTAATTATTCCTTAATGAGATGGCAAATATAAGTCTATATCTGAAGGACTAATGGCCAGATCCTAGATTCTGATGAATTCCTGAGTGTTGTGTGCATGCGTGTGTGTATCACTGAGAGTCCTAGCAGGAGCTGTGGTATCTTGCCCCGAAGACGAATCGTGATGATCCTCATCTCCTGGTATTCACACACTTCTCTAGTCCTTTCTTTCTTCTATACCAGGATGCTATAGACCGGGTAGCTCATACATATAAGAAATTTATTTTGGGAGGCTGTGAAATTCAAGACCAGGATGCTGGCAGATCTGATTGCTGAATGCCTACTGCCATTTTAGAGACAGATGTCTTTTCACTTTGTCTTCACTTGGTGAAAGGGGAAAGGGAACTCTCTGGGAACTGCTTTTCTAAAGACAATAATTCCATTCATAAGGGCTCTACCTCATGACCTAATCACCTCCCAAAAGTCCTACCTTTCAAGTACCAGCACATTGGGGGTTAAGTTTCAACAAAGGAATTTTGGGAGAGATACAAACATTCAATCTATAGCATCTCACCCTAAACTGAATCAGTTCAGTTCAGTTGCTCAGTCGTGTCCGATTCTTTGCAACCCCATGAATTGCAGCACGCCAGGCCTCCCTGTCCATCACCAACTCCCAGAGTTCACTCAAACTCAAGTCCATCGAGTCAGTGATGCCATCCAGCCATCTCATCCTCCGTTGTCCCCTTTTCCTCCTGCCCCCAATCCCTCTCAGCGTCAGAGTCTTTTCCAATGAGTCAACTCTTCTCATGAGGTGGCCAAAGTACTGGAGTTTCAGCTTTAGCATCATTCCTTTCAAAGAACACCCAGGGCTGACCTCCTTTAGAAGGGACTGGTTGGATCTCCTTGTAGTCCAAGGGACTCTTAAGAATCTTCTCCAACACCACAGTTCAGAAGCATCAATTCTTCGGTGCTTAGCTTTCTTCACAGTCCAACTCTCACATACATACACGACCACAGGAAAAACCATATCCTCAACTAGATGGACCTTTGTTGGCAAAGTAATGTCTCTGCTTTTGAATATGCTATCTAGGTTGGTCATAACTTTCCTTCCAAGGAGTGTCTTTTAATTTCATGGCTGCAGTCGCCATATGCAGTGACTTTGGAGCCCCCCAAAATAAACTCTGACCCTGTTTCCACTGTTTCCTCATCTATTTCCCATGAAGTGATGGGACCAGATACCATGATCTTAGTTTTCTGGATGTTGAATCAGGTCCCTTTAAACCTGCATGGCCAATAAATTATGGCAGAAATGATGACGTGTATCTTCTGACATTATATAACAGCATTCAAGCAGCCCCATTGTAAGGCCCCCATGGGGAGGACTTAACTTGGCACGCAACTTGCCAACCACGTGAGTGAGACACATTGAAAATGGTTCCTCCATTTCCTTTGGGTTAGTGCAGCCCCAGGTGACCTCTGATTATAACCTCATGAGAACCTTGATCCATATCTACCTACTTGAGCCACTCCTGAACTTCTGACGCTGAGGAATCACAAAAGATGATCAAATAAATATTGCTTTAACCACTAAATATTGGAGTTGTTTGTTTTATATTTTTAGATAAGTAATATAGGGTACAAAGATGAATAAATGATACTTGTTCATTTCTTCTTCATTTTCAAAAAGAGATTCAGGATAATATGCCCAAGAAGTTTGGATTACAGTCTTACAAGGCCAAGAAACGCCACCTTTATACTGAGTTTCTATTAAAGAACTGATTAATTTGATATTTACCAAATGACTAAGGATTTGTTTCATCATCATCATCACAAAAAAGATGAATAGTAACAACGACAAACATTTACTGAGGGTGCTCTGCTAAATACTTTGTAGGTATTGGATAATTTATCCCCTCAAACAATACTATGATACAGATACTATTATTCTCATTTTTTTGGATGAGGAAATTAAGGTTCAAAGAGTTAAAATAATATTCAAAGAGTTAAATAGTGGTTGCACAGCTATTAAAGGTCAGGTCTTCCTGACTAAAAAACATATTCTTAACCAGTAAAGCTGTATTTTCTTCTTATTTGAAAATTTTGCCTGGGAAGGCCTTGAGTTTAAAATTTGGAACATAGGTTCCAGCTGTTCAGGGTCTAGAGTCAGTGCCAGGGAAGTTGATGCTGACCATATAAACTCTGTTTCATTCTATGAGCTATTCTTATTCCAAAATTTCCAGTGTTAGTTTATGTAATAGGAATCACATGGATCACACTCTGGTAATTCTACAGGAAGATAAATGAGATGACTACATGCTACAACTAATGACTTCTGGGCCTTGATTTCCTGCTTGCATTTCCTTACTGAAGCCACTTACTGGGATCGCAGGCTGTCACCAAAGTTAAACAAAATAAATCATGGGTTGTAAAATTAAAAACAATAACCCAATTTTATGGCTGTTTTGCTCAGACTGTAAGAACATTGAGGATAATAGTCACGGCTGAACCAAGCTTAGATATTGCTAAGGCCAATTTTATGCCTTGTCATGCTTTTCATTTTCCTTTGCTTCAAGCTAATGGTAAAACAATTGGAAGATTGCTTTGAATCAAACATACCACAGCAGAAACTTTAAAGAAGAGAATATATTAGCTTAATAGCTCAATAAAGCAAAATTCAAATGTTCCTTTTGGCCAAAGTTTCACTTAATTTCAACTCAGATTTTCCAGGATATTCTTCAAAAGGTAATGAATTGGCAAATTATTTGCCATTTCTAGTTGCATGTTTAAGTGAAGATAAATCTTTATAGTTCTATTCCCTTGTAATGGAAATTAAAAATCTATCATTCACAAGCAAAAATGGTATAGCTGTTTCTATGCATAACTGTGTAGAGGGTGGGGAGGTGGGGGCAGGGATCAGGAAGGGCAGGAAGAGCAGAACCAGAAGGGTATTGCTACAGGTGGAAGAAACTCACTTCGGAAAGAACAGTTAGCTGTCTCTAAATCAAATTAAATCTCTCTCCCAATTTTGTCTCAGTCATTTTGAGACTTTAGGGTCATCAGGAAGCTAAACTGATGCCTAAATATTTGGGAGAGAGCCTCATGGCTGCTCCTGAGCTCCTTGTTGTCTGTGCCTTACTGGTCCTTGACTATGAATAGCTCTGCTGTCCTGAGGCCAAGTTCACCATGATGTGTTTGCCTGAGCTGGGAGCCCCACTTCCTAGAATCAGCCTTCCAGATCCACCAGGAAGCCATTTCTATGGAAAGGTTTGCTGCCTTTCAAAGTACTGTCAGAAAGTGAGGCGTGTACCCTCCCTACCAGTGAGACCCTTGCCTCTGTTCCCTACCCAGAGCAATATCCAGCTGCCAATACTGCTTCCACACCTATCCCATCAAAAGCACTCATGTCTCTCCTGCCCCTCCACAGCCTTAGCTTAATCCCTTCATGGAATTCAGGTTTTCTGGGTGCAAAAGTCAGACTAGGGGCTGAGATGCTTTCAGGCAACCTCCAAAACAAAAATCTCCCCTGAGGCCAGTAGCCCAGTGGGTCTGGCTCCCTTTTTGAAACCGGGGGGACACTGACAAAAAGCAGGGGTAAACAAAACTCAGTAACTCACATATTAATACCTTGCTGTAAGAGTAAAGATTCCTGGCGGGGAAATGCCATGCCAGACGAATAACACCTCTCTACCCATATTCAGATTGGCTCTGGTCCAGTGGAAGCTCGGTTAAAGAGCAGATGTAAATTCTTCATAAATATGACTCGACCACACCCCTTACTCTGGCCAAAGTTCCTTTAGGGAGGACCTACCAGAGCTGTCTTTACTGTATATCAGGCGTCAGGGAAGAGAAGGATTGCTGGCACTTCAGGAGACTCTCCAGTGGGTTTGGAGTGAGTCTGAAGGTTGAATTGTGTTCTTTAACCTCCTTGGAGAAGAGCTTCCTGGGATAAATGTTAACGCTGGATTAGAACTGAGTACAGCTCTTCACTTGTCACTTGTTTGGTCTCTGGGTACTGCTGTAAAATTCCTCTTTGCCCAGTGTTATCAAGTGAGATGACTAACTTCTGGAGAAAGCTGCTCATAAAATCGATAAGAGCCCTCTCTTCAACAACCGATTTTGAACTTTATCCCAGAGACCTTGAGAAACTGGATCTGTGCTTTTATAATTCAAGAGTTGAACCTGGTCCTGCACAACTGGGTAGCATTTGACTTTGAAACATCTTTCTAAAAATCATGTTTCCTCCTTGCTGGCTTTGGTGTTATCTGTGCATCAGTGTACACTTTATCATGGTAACGAGTCAGGAATGTGCAAAATGGTTGAGAAACTTGAATGCCAGGGCACTTTCAAGTTTGCTAGACTTTTGTAACCAGCTCATTGGATCAGCTGCTGGAAGGCTGTTATACTACATATGCTGTCAGGGAACTGACATTCATGACCAAGTTGCTTTCAAGTACAGTTCAAAATTTTGGCTAACAGGACTCTGGTTAGCTGGTACTTTCCTCTGAGTATATTCTCTCATTGCTACTGAGAAATGCCATGGAAAATGCTTATTTTCTTATTTTAGTCTCAGGAAAGCTACTGCAGTTTGCAATGAAGTGTGTGAATTTGAATGTTTAAAATGGATTTCTCTGATCTAATGGTTAAGGGGATAACAAACTTTGGTGTCACAGTCCTGGGTTTGAATCCAGGCCTGTCACTCACTAGCTGTGTGGACCTGAAGTTATTATCTCTGTGAGCGTCAGTTTTCTAATGTGTATCATGGGTAGGTAAAAAGAGTATAATACTTACCTTACCAGACAGTTGCAAATTGTGTAAAGAGATAATGTATGCCATGTCCTTAGTGCACTAAGAAGTAGGAAAAAGTCTATAACTATTCTGTGATATTGTTCACCCTGTTTATTCTACCTATCCAACAGGACTACAAATTTTTATAAAAATTGAAGCATAGTTGATGTCCAATATTATATAATTTGCAGGTGCACAATATGGTGGTTCACGATTTTTTAAAGGTTGTACTCCATTTATAGTTACTGCAAAACATTGACTATATCCTTCACTGTAAAATGTATCCTTCTAGCTTATTTTATACATAATAACTGGTATCTCTTAAACCCCCACTCCTATGTAGCCACCCACCCCCACCTACTTGTAACGCCTAGTTTGTTCTCTCTATTTTTGAGTCTGCTCTTCTTTGTTATATTCACTAGTTGGCTGTATTTTTCAGATTCCACATATAAGAGATGTCATACAAAATTATTGAAAGTAGAAATCAGAGCTTGTCTTACTTTATAATTCTTGTGCGAGAAGAATGCTAAAGACATCACAGGTAGTCAATAAATACTTGTTAACTCCTGCTTTCTTTAAAATCATCCAGCTCTCAGCCCAGTTACACTGACTACTTATTTGAAGACCTCTCTTCTCTTTATTTTTGATGAGAATGCCATAGAATGTAAAATGATATTTACCAGAAAATTTTTAAGATCTCTGCATCTTATAAGTTATTTTAAAAAATTAGATTCTGTGTATCCTAAGTACTTTTGACAGTAGTCACTAAAGAGAAAATACGCAAACACAAGAAAGCATGGAGTTCTTTAACTGGTGTTCTGTGTGCCTTTCTAGTTAAGACGAGCACTTTGGGTATCTTAATGATTTGCTTGAGGAACTATGTGAACTTCTAGGCTACCTCTGTCTTTGTAACCACATCCTTTCAGTTCCTTTCAGTTCAGTTGCTCAGTTGTGTCCGACTCATTGCAACCCCGTGAACTACAGCACACCAGGCCTCCCTGTCCACCAACTCCTGGAGCTTGCTCAAATTCATGTCCATTGAGTCACTTATGCCACCCAGTCATCTCATCCTCTGTTGTCCCCTTCTCTCCCACCTTCAATCTTTTCCAACCTCAAGGTCTTTTCAAATGAGTCAGTTCTTTGCATCAGGTGGCCAAAATATTGGAGTTTCAGCTTCATCATCAGTCCTTCCAATGAATATTCAGGACTGATTTCCTTTAGGATGGACTGATTTGACCTCCTTGCAGTCCAAGGAACACTCAAGAGTCTTCTCCAATACCACAGTTCAAAAGCATCAATTCTTCAGTGCTCAGCTTTCTTTATAGTCCAATACTCACATTCATACATGATTACTGGAAAAATCATAGCTTTGACTAGCTGGACCTTATGAGCCTTATATAACCCCATAAGGCCCATAGCTGGACCTTTGTTGGCAAAGTAATGTCTCTGCTTTTTAGTATGCTATCTAGGTTGGTCATAGGTTTTCTTTCAAGGAGCAGGCAGGCATCTTTTAATTTCATGGCTGCAATCACCATCTGCAGTGATTTTGGAGTCCCCAAAAGTAGAGTCTCTCACTGTTTCCATTGTTTCCCCATCTATTTGCCATGAAGTGATGAGACCAGATGCCATGATCTTAGTTTTCTGAATGTTGGGTTTTAAGCCAGCTTTTTCACTCTCCTCTTTCATTTTCATCAAGAGCCTCTTTAGTTCCTTTTCACTTTCTGCCATAATAGTGGTGTCATCTGTGTATCTGAGGTTATTGCTATTTCTCCTGGCAATCTTGATACCCACTTGTGATTCATCCAGCTTCGTATTTCACGTAATGTATTCTGCATATAAGTTAAATAAGCAGGGTCTTGACATACTCCTTTCCCGATTTGGAACCAGTCTGTTGTTCCATGTCTGTTTCTAACTGTTGCATCTTGACCTGCATACAGATTTCTCAGGAGGCAGGTAAGGTGGTCTGGTATTCCCATCTCTTTAAGATATAACCCCATAGTTATCAATAAAATCCTGCCTGAAATTGAGCCATGCATCTACACAATCCACACTGTGGCAGCAATATTCATTGTGTGGAGAGGTAGCAAGGAAGAGGGTTGAGGAGATGGAAAACCTAGGGCACGTGATCTACAGTTTCTCTGTGGATCAGAAAAACAGGTGTTTCTTTTCCTCATCCCTCTGTAGAAAGACTGTAGGAGATTCTAGGTCCAATTTTGGGCTTTTTGAAGGAACGAAAGAAGCCTTTTAAATTAAACAGATGGTTATGACTGGGCATTTTTTCAAGTCCCCTAAGTTTCATAATATATTAGGAGAAATGGTAGAGACTCTCATTCTTGAAGGGAAGGTCCATGCATGACATATTTTAATCTGTAGAACTGAAGTAAGTATACATGTGTAACACTGCCAGTGAAGAAAAGCCTTTAATGGGTTAACATTGAAAAGGGAAGGATAGGGTATTAATATTGGTTGCTTGCTTTTTTACTTTTAAAATAAACTTTTAATTTAAGAATAGATTTAGATTTACAGAAAAATAAACCCTATACCCAATTGTCCCCGCTAGTAACATATTATATTAGTATGTACCTTTGTTAGAATTAATGAACCAATCATGTCCGACTCTGTGATCCCATGAATCGCAGCTCACCAGGCCTCCCTGTCCATCACCAACTCCCGGAGTTCACTCAGACTCAGGTCCATCGAGTCAGTGATGCCATCCAGCCATCTCATCCTCGGTCGTCTCCTTCTCCTCCTGCCCCCAATCCCTCCCGGCATCAGAGTCTTTTCCAATGAGTCAACTCTTCACAACAGGTGGCCAAAATAGTGGAGCTTCAGCTTCAGCATCAGTCCTTCCAATGAATATCAAAGGTTGACTTCCTTTGGGATTGACTGTNCCATAGTTATCAATAAAATCCTGCCTGAAATTGAGCCATGCATCTACACAATCCACACTGTGGCAGCAATATTCATTGTGTGGAGAGGTAGCAAGGAAGAGGGTTGAGGAGATGGAAAACCTAGGGCACGTGATCTACAGTTTCTCTGTGGGTCAGAAAAACAGGTGTTTCTTTTCCTCATCTCTCTGTAGAAAGACTGTAGGAGATTCTAGGTCCAATTTTGGGCTTTTTGAAGGAACGAAAGAAGTCTTTTAAGTTAAACAGATGGTTATGACTGGTCATTTTTTCAAGTCCCCTAAGTTTCATAATATATTAGGAGAAATGGTAGAGACTCTCATTCTTGAAGGGAAGGTCCATGCATGACATATTTTAATCTGTAGAACTGAAGTAAGTATACATGTGTAACACTGCCAGTGAAGAAAAGCCTTTAATGGGTTAACATTGAAAAGGGAAGGATAGGGTATTAATATTGGTTGCTTGCTTTTTTACTTTTAAAATAAACTTTTAATTTAAGAATAGATTTAGATTTACAGAAAAATAAACCCTATACCCAATTGTCCCCGCTAGTAACATATTATATTAGTATGTACCTTTGTTAGAATTAATGAACCAATCATGTCCGACTCTGTGATCCCATGAATTGCAGCTCACCAAGCCTCCCTGTCCATCACCAACTCCCGGAGTTCACTCAGACTCAGGTCCATCGAGTCAGTGATGCCATCCAGCCATCTCATCCTCGGTCGTCTCCTTCTCCTCCTGCCCCCAATCCCTCCCGGCATCAGAGTCTTTTCCAATGAGTCAACTCTTCACAACAGGTGGCCAAAATAGTGGAGCTTCAGCTTCAGCATCAGTCCTTCCAATGAATATCAAAGGTTGACTTCCTTTGGGATTGACTGTTTTGATCTCCTTCCTGTCCAAGGGACTCTCAAGAGTCTTCTCCAACAGCACACTTCAAAAGCATCAATTCTTCAGCACTCAGCCTTCTTTATGGTCCAACTCTCACATCCATACCTTATTTTAATATTTATTTTTATTTACTTATTTAGTTGTGCCAGATCTTAGTTGCAGCACTCAGATCTTCAGTTGCGGCACTCAGATCTTCAGTTGCAACATGGGAACTCTTAGTTGTGGCGTGTGGGATCTAGTTCCCTGATCGAACCTGGACCCCTTGCATTGGAAGTGCAGAGTCTTAGCCACTGGACCACTAGGGAAGTCTTATTTTAAGAGTGAGATAGCTGATATCAGAGAGTATCGTTGACTTTCTCAGAGTAGCTAAGGAAGTAGTAGAGCACTGATTCAGACCCAAGCCTTCTGGCCTCAGTTCCATTTTTTTTCTTATATCTTGCTATTTTCTCACTTGCAATACAATAATCACATTTATGTTTCCAAAATGTACTGCACATGTAGTATTGCATCCACAGTTTGGAATACAGTTAAATAAGAACTCCCTTACTCCCACTAAAAAATATAGAACTGTTTGTATGAATTTTCATCTGATTTTTCAAAACCAGAGAGACTTATCTGAGCCACAGAAATCTATATTGAAGCTGCCAAAGTATAATTGATCTTTGAATGATAGATATTATTGCTATAATATGTTTAATAATCCTTTGTTTCCTTCTTGAAAGTCCTATGTCACAGAAGATGCATTTTGACTTCTATTTTACTCAGAAGTGACTTCTATTTTACTCAGAAGTGATATAAAGAATGTGAGCCAGGTTTTGAGTTGAGTCATAGTAGTGTAGGAGGTTTTCCTTTTTTTTTTCCCTAAACTAACAAGGTTACCCACAAACAATTCACATCAGAAACAAAACACATGATCAATGGAAAGTGAATTCATGGGACTGTTCACTATTTTTAGTTATTTAGATCATACTTCATTGCAGTTCAGTTATATAAAATCCCCATTCTAAAGTTTCAGCTCCTCTCAGAAGCACAATGTTAGTTGCAACATGGCTGATAGGAAAATTGTGCCTTCAAAAATTTTGAATGTGCCAGAGAAAAAGCTAAAAAAAAGCAATCAAGGCAATAAGATAAATTATTAGCCATTATTTTAAGCAGGTCTGTTTTTTTTTTTTTTCCTTTCACAGCTGTATTTCACTGCTTAACAATAATCATTAAAATAATCTAAAATATAGTTCTATGTGATCCAAAGTTTTCCATAACAGAGTAGAAGCATGAGATAATCATTTCTTGTGTTGACTTAAAACATAAAAGGGTGATTATTTGTAAAAGATATTTTCTCCTTCACATAAACCAAGGAAATATACCAAAAAATACTGACTGTTCTTGGTAAGTAGATTTTAATTTGTATCTACACTGTGTTCTTCTCACTTCATTAGGCTTAGAATTTGTGACTGAACATCACTGTCTGGGCAGCCTGCTGCCTAGTTGGAGATGTCAGAAGCAATTATTTTCACAGATTTAAGATTTTGAAATCATACATAGCCTGTCTTTAGCTATGTGAATGGACAGCCCAATCAAGAATGATATATATTTCATCATATCTTCCTTGTTGTGTGATTTTAATAACAGTTCCAGTAGAATCTCATGTTGCACAACAAGCATGCAATGCAGCAGCTGGATGGATGGTTAAATGGAGCCATCCAAAGTTAGAAGATTACTTTCTTTCCCCCTCTAATATCAAAATCTTTCTGAGGAGTCAATGAGCTTTATTAGACTTAGTAGTAAAGAACTTCCCAAAAGCCACACCTCATTTTCAGTGATGTTGGAAATAACTGCCCCCCCACCCCCAAAAGTATCTACAGGTAGGTTGTTGAAATAACAACTTCACTTGGTATTAGTAAAAAGCTCCCACATCTTTATATTTTTGGAAGATGCCTGTGTTACACTGCTTCTTTTTTTCTATGGGTTTATGTTCCTTAGCAGAAGAGTGGTATTAATATAGCTTCTCAAAAAAAAAAAAAAAAAAAAAGACAAACCTAGAAATCATCGCAGACCCTGGCCTGGCCTTTTCATTCCATCAGAGACCAAGTCTTGTGGAGTTTGACCTGTACCATTTCATAGTCTCTCTACCTGCACTTCTAGTCTCTTAGTTTTTTCTTGCCTGAGCGCTTACAAAAGAATTCTATTTGTTTTGCCTAATTCCTTCGTCCATGTAATCACCACAAAGCTTTTAAAAAATACAAATTTGATCACATGCTTCTTTTACACATGCTTCTGCTGAATCTTCTTCCTTCACCTAAAGACTGTCTGGCTTTACTCTCTTGAAGGACAAATAAAAATACATCTTTTAGAACACAGTATAGTGTCACATGCTCTGAAGATTCTCCTGACCCCACTGGAAGGCAGAACCACTCTCTTCTTTGTCTTGTTCTTTATACATCTTTTGTGCACCCTGTAATACTTATTATGGTAAATGTTTACTACTCTGTAGACCATCTACAGATTTAACTCTTCATATTTACTATGCAAATTAGGTATCCTTTCATGCGCACTCATGTTTGAGAATCATTGTCAGTCTTGAAGATCAATCTATGTTTCTGCTGCTCTTACTGTGGCTGATCACAAACTTGGTTTGGGGCAGTGGTACTCCCACTTATTTAATGGAAGGATTGCCAAGGTGTTAGATAATGTTAAAATGCCTGGAACCTCAAAAGAAATCAATTCCTGATTGGAAAGTAAAGAGGAGAGATCTAGAAATCTGCCATTTCTACAAGCACTGCAGGTAATTTTGAAACAGGTGCATAAGGATCAAACTTTGGGAAACTAACTCTTCCAGTTATCTGTTGTGTAATCACCTACATTTAATGGCATAAGAAACCTATTAGAGTCATAAAAAGCAAGCGTTTTATTATACCCATGGATTCTGAAGGTCAAGAATTTGTAAAAGACACAGCAGGAATAAGTTGGTCTGTTTGTGATCTCTGGGATCTGAACAGGGAAGATTCAGATATCTAGGGGAGTCTTGATTGACTGAGGGCTGGAATAGATAGGGAACAGGGTCTCTTGCACTGGGGTTTTCTCATATGCTTAGCTCTGGGGATGACTCAAAGTTTGGATTTGAGACTGTCAACAAGAGCATCTTATATGTGGCTTGGACTTCTCACAGCCTAGTAGTTGGGTTCTGAGACTTTCAAGAGAGCAAGCATCCTGAGAGAAGCAGGCAGAGGCTTCATGACCTGTTATGGCCCAGCTTGACCTTTCCAGGCAGTTGCAAGTCCATCCAGATTCAAGGTGTGTGGTGGCTTAGACTCTATCTCTCAATGGGAGAAGTGTCAAAAAATTGGAGGTTATATTTTAAAACTGCCACACTGATTTGTATTTTGCTTTTTGTATACATTCGCTTCTCTTTCTGTAAGCTATTCAAAGATAAAGATGGTATCTTATTTAGTTTTGAGCTCTTGGGACTTCAGACAAGTCTTAGTACTTAATATAAACCGAGTAAATACTTGTTGCTTTTAACTTATCTAAAGGTCAACAACTATACCCCTTCAATTACTGGGTATTATGGAGTATCGATCTAGAGACAGCTTTTCAGCAAGAAATTCTTTATACAAGACAAGGGACTTGCCTCATAAAAGTTCACTGATTGATTTTTCATTGCTACTTGAATTCTAGTTCCATAATTTCGTGACTGTGAGATCTTGGGAAATTTACTTAAACCTCCATACATCCATGAGATGTATTGGGATTGAACAGAAAAGCCCTCTCCTTATAAAAGATATTATTATTCTTACAACAGCTATTGACTTAATTGTCAATACTCAAACAACCGTTAATCAACCAACTATTAATGTGATACACAGTTAAATTATTGCAAGACAGCCTCATAAAACTTATCTGTGTTTGTAGGCATACATACATGTGTGTTCAGTTGTGCTCAGTTGCTATAGTTGTGTCTGACTCTTGGTGACCCACTGCACTGTAGCGTGCCAGGCTCCTCTGTCCATGCAGTTCTCCAGACAATAATACGGGAGTGGGTTGCCATGCCCTCCTCCTGGGAATCTTCCCAGCCTGGGGAGCGAACCTATGTGTCCTGCATCTCCTGCATAGCAGGTGGATTCTTTATGTACTGAGCCACTTGGGAAGCCCATAAGTATGCACATACATGCTAATATATGTGATTCTCTAAAAGTATACGTCTTTAGGGAAGTAAAACATGTTTCACAAAATACAGAAATTATAAATGAGCAATTCAATGAATTTTTACAATGAACATACCCATGCCAATACCATCTAGATCAAAAAAAGTAACTTCTGCATTCCAGAAGTTTCTTTTATCTTCCTGCCAGTCATATTTTATCAAGCGGGTCTTCTCTTTTGACATCTACCACCATACATTTTTTACCCGTTTTTGAATTTTAGATACATGGAGTAATATACTATGACTAGTCTGCCTTTTTTTGTTGTTGTTCAATACTAACATTCCTGATATTCGTCCATGTTTGTTCGTACAAAATTTCATTTATGTTAATTATTATATAGTATTTTATTATGAATACATTTCACTTTTTATTGATATTTGGGTTGTTCCTAGTTTTGGTTACTATAAATAATGCAGTTATAAACATTCTTCTATTTATTTTTTGACACAGATATGTGTTCATTTTTGGGGTATACATGTAGGAGTAGGGGCTTCCCTGGTGGCTCAGAAGATAAAGAATCCACCTGCAATGTGGGAGAACTGGGTTTGATCTTTGGGTTGGGACAATCCCCTGGAGGAGGGCATGGCAACCCACTCCAGTATTCTTACCTGGAGAATCCTCATGGACAGAGGAGCCTGGCAGGCTCCAGTTCATGGGGTTACAAAGAGTCGGACACAACTGAGTGACTAAGGACACCACAGCACACGTGAGGAGAGGAATTTGTAAGTCACAGAGTAAGACAATTTCTGTTAAGATAAGTCATAGTGTAAGACAGTTTCTGTTAGAATGTGTCAAAGAATAAGACAGCTTTCTATTTTTTTCCTTGTTATTCTGAAGGAATAAACACATACACATGCTCTGTATATATATGTATATATCTGGACAAGAATCTCTAGTTGAATATATGTATTATAAATATCTTTCCTCTCTCTGTGGTTTACCTTCTTATTAATCAAATGATCACTTTGATGAATAGAAGTAAATTTTAATACAGCCCAGTCTTTCAATCTTTTCCTTTATAGTTAATGCTCTATGTGTAATGTATAAGAAATCTTTGTCTAGCCTAAGATTATTAAAATATTCTTTTATGTTTTCTTCCAAAAGACTTATTGTTTTGCCTGAAAAGGTGAAATTTAGGTGTCCAGTCCCCTGGGATTGATTTTTATCTAAAGATTATTATAGCAGTTATTGCTTTTGTCCCATATGGATAGACATTTAGCTCCACATCAGTTTTTGAGAAAAAATTATCTGTTCTCCATACTCTAATTCATCAAGTCTAATTTTTGACTCTTTATTCTGATTAATGAATCTAAAACAAGAATAAGTCTTGACTAGTAGTTTAAATTCTCCCAGATCATTTCTGCCCCACCCCAACAAGACTGTGTTAGAACTGGACATGGAACAACTGTGTGGTTCAAAATTGGGAAAGTCAAGGCTGTATATTGTCATCCTGCTTATTCAACTTATATATGGAGTACATCATGCGAAATGCCAGGCTGGATGAATCACAAGCTGGAGTCAACACTGCTGGGATAAATAGCAATAACCTCAAATATGCAGATGATACCACACTAATGGCATAAAGCAAAGAGTAACTAAAGAGCCTCTTGATGAAGGTGAAAGAGGAGTGAAAAATATGGCTTAAAACTCGACATTCAAAAAACTAAGATCATGGTATCTGGTCCCAGCACTTCATGGTAAATAGATGGGGAAAAAGCAAAGACAGTGACTGATTTTATTTTCTTGGCCTCCAAAATGACTGCAGCCACAAAATTAAAAGACTCTTGCTCCTTTGAAGAAAAGCTATAACAAATCTAGACAATGTATTAAAAAGCAGAGACATCACTTTGCCGGCAAAGGTCTGTCCAGTCAAAGCTATGGTTTTTCCCAGTGGCTGTTTATGCGTGTGAGAGCTGGGCCATAAAGAAGACTGAAAGTGAAAGTGTTGGTCGTTCAGTCTTGTCCCACTCTTTGTGACCCTATGGACTGTAGCCCGACAGGCTCCACTGTCCATGGGGATTCTCCAGGCAAGAATACTGGAGTGGGTTGCCATGCCCTCCTTCAGGGGATCTTCCCAACCCAGGGTCTCCCACACTGCAGGCAGATTCTTCACCATCTGAGCCACCAGGGAAGACAAAGAAAGTGAGCACCAAAGAATTGATGCTCTCGAATTGTGGTGCTGAAGACTCTTGAGAGTCCTTTTGACAGAAAGAAGATCAAACCAGTCAGTCTTAAAGGAAATCAGCCCTGGATTCATTGAAAGGACTAATGCTGATGCTGAAGCTCTACTACTTTGACTACCTGATGGGAAGAACCAACTCATTGGAAAAGATCCTGAAGCTAGGAAAGATTGAAGGCAGAAAGAGAAGTGGGCAACAGAGGATGAGATTGTTGGATGGTATCACCAATGGACATGAGTTTGAGCAAGCTCCAGGAGACAAAGGACAGGGAAGCCTGGTGTGCTACAGTCAATGGGGTTGGAAAGAGCCAGACATGACTTAGGGATTCAACAATATCACCAAAGTTTGTCTTGGTCGTTCTAGGTGTTTTGTATTTTCAAATATATTTTATTTTTATTTTATTATAAAACAATTATTTTGCTGCATCAGATCTTAGCTGTGGCACAAGGGATCTTCTTTGCAGCATATGGACTCTCACTTGTGGTGTGTGGGCTTAGTTGCTCTGTGGCCTGTGGGATCTTGGTTCCCTGATCAGGGATCTAACCGAAGTCCTCTGCATTGCAAGGAAGATTCTTAACCACCTGGGAAATCTCTCAAACACATTTTAGAATCAACTTGTTGATTTCTACACACAAAGAAATCCTACTGGGATTTTTGTTGAATTTTTTTTAAATGTGTAAGTTAATTTGGGGGAAATTGACATTGCCACAATATTGAATGGTATCCCCAGTATGGTATTGTTGTTGTTCAGTTGTTCAGTTGTGTCTGACTCTTTGTGATCCCATGGACTGCAGCATGCCAGGCTTCCCTGAGCTTCATCATCTCCCGGAGACTGCTCAAACTCATGTCCCGTGAGTTGGTGATGCCATCCAACCATCTCATCCTCTGTCATACCCTTTTCCTTCTGCCTTCAATCTTTCCCAACATCTTTTCTAATGAGTCAGCTGTTTACATCAGGAGGCCAAAGTATTGGAGTTTCAGCTTTAGCCTCAGGACTTCAATTTATTCAGGGTTGATTTCCTTTAGGATTGACTGGTTTGATCTTCTTGCAGTCCAAAGGACTTCAAGAATCTTCTCTAACACCACAGTTCATGGCATATTCCTCTGTTTATTTAAGACTTTTTACTTTTCCTCAGTAGTGTTATGTTATTGTTAATATAAAGATGTTCACATATTTCAATAGGTTAATTTCTAAGTATTTGATATTTAATGCTATTTTAAGTGGTATCAATTTAAAATTGCATTTATTATTACTTTTATTAATTATTTGTATACAAATGATATTTGTGTATATTTTTAACATCCAACAACCTTGATAAATTCACATAGCAATTTTAATAGTTTACAATAGACTTTTTTTTGCTTTCTAAACACAATCATACCATCATGAATAACAATAATGTTATATCTTCCTTTTCTATCTTTATGTATACATGTATATTTTCATTTTATCTCTTTATTACTTTGGTTAAGAATCTCTATAACATAATTTATATAAGTTGGTAGAGAGCATCCTTGTTTTTGCACCTGAATGGAAAAAAATCTCAATGTTTAGTCAGGTATGATTTTTGCAGGAAGAGTTTTGGATCTGTATTTATCAGATTAAGAAATTTTCCTTCTGTTATTGATTTGCTAGACATTTTTGCCATGGACAAGTTGAATTTTGTCAGCTGAATGGTATCAGTTGAGATGGTCATATATTTTTTCTCCTTTCACCTGTTAATATGTGAACATTAATTTTTGAATGTTAAAAATTACATTCTGGAATAAAAAGGACACTTGATATGTTATTCTTTGGATTTGTTTCACTGATATTTTGTTCAAAACCTTTATATCCACACTCTTGAGGGAATTTGGCCTATAATTTTCCTTTCCTAAAATGTCTTTGCTTGGTGTCGATGTCAACGTCATGCCAGCCCAATAAAAAAAATTGGGAAAAGCTCTACCTTTTCCTGTTCTCTTCATGAGTTTGTTTAAGATTAGTGTTTCTGTGTTTGTGCTTTTTTTTTCTTAAAAGTTGAAAATAAATTGTGAGGATAACTGCAATCTGACTTTCCTTTGCAGGCAGGTTTTTATTATGGATTTATTTTATTTAATGGGATATTACTCATTATATTACCCATTAATATCCCATTAAATAAAATAAATCAGATATTTCTGTTTTCTGAGTCAGATTTGGTAAAGTGTGTTTTCTAAAGGAATCTTTCATTTTACCTGATTATTCAAATGTATTGGCATTAAAGTGTTTATAATATCCTTATTATTTTTAATGTCTTTAAGATATGTAATTTTCTCCTGCAATTTGGTAATTTGCATCATTTCTTTTTTCCCCCCTTCTATCCAAGTAGGGTTTATATTTTTTAAAAAAGCAACTTTTAGTTTTATTGATTTTCACTATTGTACATTTGTTTTCTATTTTATTAATTTGCATTCTTATCTTTATTGTTTATTTTCTTGTGCTTTTTTTCAGAATTAATTTCCTTTCTTTTTTAGTTCTTGAAGTGGGTGTATGGATCATTGAATTTTTGCCTTTTTTCTTTTCCAACATACACATTTATTATTAGAAATCTCCTTCTAAGCACTGCTTTAGCTACATTCTACAAGTTTTGCTGTTGCACTTTTGATAATTATTATATACAAAGTATTTGCTAATTTTCTTTTACATTTTTTATTACTTTGAATTATTTTGCAGAAAATGAAAGTGAAAGTCACTCAGTCATGTCTGATTCTTTGCCACCCCATGGAATTCCATACAGTCCATGGAATTCTCCAGGCCAGAATACTAGAGTGGGTAACCTTTCCCTTCTCCAGGGTATCTTCCCAACCCAGGGAAAGAACATAGGTCTGCTACATTGCAGGTGGATTCTTTACCAGCTGAGTCGCCAGGGAAGCCCATGAAATTTGAAATGGGTAGCCTATGCCTTCTCCAGCCGATCTTCCAGACCCAGGAGTAGAACCGAGTCTCCTGCATTGCAGGCAGATTCTTTAGCAGAAGTGTTGGTGAATTTCCAAGTTTTTGGAAATGTTTTAATTCTTTTTTGTTATTGATTTATAGTTTCAATTTACTCCTATCAGAAACATATCCTGTATCATTCACACCTTCTGGAAATTTGGATAATTTTCCAGCAGTATCATTTATATCTTCTGAAACATTTGGATAACTTTTACAAATTTCCCAGCATATGATCACTTTGGTAAATGTTTCATATGGATTTGGAAAAAAAAAATGTATTCTAGGGTTGAATATGCTGTCCTATATAGGTCAATTAGGCCAAGTTTTTTTTTTTTTTTTT
>SJYV01056328.1:1663700-1688297 GCA_006410875.1 Neotragus pygmaeus
AAAAAAAAAATGTATTCTAGGGTTGAATATGCTGTCCTATATAGGTCAATTAGGCCAAGTTTTTTTTTTTTTTTTTAAATCTTCTACATCTCCACAATATTTTTTATTTTTGGCCTTCTTTTGAAAGATACATACCAAATAGTCCAAATATTTTTGTAAATTTTTCCTCTTAGTACTATTAGTGGTTTATTTTCAGGACATGTTTCTCTATGTCTAGCAAGTTTGCTTTAAAGTATATTTTGTTTGATAACAGTAAAATTACATCAGTTTTATTTTGGTCAATATGTTAATGGTAGATCTATTTTCATCTCTTTATATTCAATATTTTTTGTACTTACATTTAAAGGTATCTCTTGTAAATAGCATAAAGATGTCTTTTAAAGAAAATCTAGTTTGAAAATCTTTGTGCTTTAACTGGAGTTTTTAGCTTATTTATATTTTATGTAATTTGATATAATTGGATTAAATTGACCAGCATACTATCTCATATTCATTTGTCCCATTTGTGTTTGTTCTTGTTTTTCAATTTTTCTTATTTTCCTTTTATTAATTAGAAAATGTTTTTATGATTATACTTTCCTCTCTATTAGTTATACATATTTTATGCTTTGTAAACAATGATTTTTGTGATTTTAGAGAGTACACTATGCTTTCTTTGTACTATAGTTGGTATATTATAAATTAGTACTTTTGCCACTTCACAGAAAACATGAAGTCTTTAAATCATTTTCATGCCATTTACTTTCTCTTATTAATGCTTGTGGTTATTTTTTTAAGCATATAATTATATATTTTAAACTCCATAAAGCATTAATATTGCTTTGTGCAACCAACAGTTATTTATTCTACACACTTATTTACATTTCTTTTTTTTTTAATACTTTATTTTACAATACTCTATTGGCTTTGCCATACATTGACATGAATCCACCACAAGTGTACACGAGCTCCCAATCCTGAATCCCCCTCCCACCTCCCACCCCAAAACGTCTCTATGGATCACTTATTTACATTTCTTATTCGTCTTCATTTCTGCCTACATTTTCCTACCTCTGAGATTTTTTTCTTTGCCCATGAAAATATTCTTTTTGTTTGGGTCTCTTGGAGAGAAATTTTCTTACATTTCTTTTTCTTTTTTGGTCTAAAACTATGGCCTTCATCTTTGCTGGTATAGAATTTTAAGTTGGCAGTTATCTCCTTTCAACATTTTAAAGTTGAAAATTATTGTTTGCTTCTAATTCATTTACTTTCTGTTGAAAAGTCAGCTGTCAGTGTTTTTAGTATTTCTTTAAAATAATGTGGCTTTTCCTCTGGCTGCTTTTATGATATTCTTTGTCCTCAGTGTTTAGTACTTTGAATATTATGTGCCTAGTAATGCTTTTTCTCTGCTCATGTCCCATTTGGGGCTTCATGAATCTATGACTTAGTAATATATCTATTACGTAATCATGGCAACGATTTCTTCAAACAGTGTTTTTGCTTCATTCTCTCTGTCGTCTCTNTCTAGATGTGTATAAGAGACAGCTTTTTCTCTGCTCATGTCCCATTTGGGGCTTCATGAATCTATGACTTAGTAATATCTCTATTACGTAATCGTGGCAACGATTTCTTCAAACAGTGTTTTTGCTTCATTCTCTCTGTCGTCTCTGTAGTCTCCTCTTCCAATTATAGATATTTTAAGCCATTTCATCATGTTTCACTTAAACTTTAAAAAACAGTATTTTCTGTTCTTTTCCATACAGGAAATATTTTGCTGATCTATCTTTCACTGCCCTTTTTCCTCATTTCTGTTGTATCTAATATTCCATGGAATATCATTTTCAGTTTTTCTGTTGTTTACGTCTAAGATTTCCATGTGATTCATTTTTATGGATTCCAGTTCCTTAGTGCATTCTCCACCTTATATATTTTGTTAAATATAGTAACCACAGCTATTTTAAAATCAATGTCTGATTAACTTCAATTTTGTTTTTGTTTGCAGTGTGACCGTTTCTGTTGCCTGTGTTTCTTTTTTGGATGTTGGCTTTTTGCATCTGTTCTGGTATTCCTGGTAATTTGGGATTGAATGTCAGACACTCTGTGTCTAGGTTATTTTCTTCCAGAGAGAATTGGCTTTACTTTTGCCAGGCAGTTAGAAGAATGGAAGATCATTTTTATTCAGTCGAGGACTGAGATGATTCCAGGTCTATTTCTGGTTTTCCCTCACTCGTGGATCTATTCCTTCATAGGCCTCAATGGAAAATTTGGGACATTTCCCATGATCTCTTCTACTCCTTGGCTTGCACTGGCCTTCATTTCTTGACTCTCTAGCATGACACTATTACACAAACCTCTGATCAGGGTTTTGAGTTCTTAGTTATGGGTTTCTGCCTGGCTTTTCTAGCTCTCATCTTATGCAACTTTGTATTTTTAAAGATGAAGAGAAATGTTAAATGTTGGGGCATCTTACCTACGGTTGTGACATATCTGAATGTAAAGATTTTGGAACTAGTGTAAGAAATTAGGCGGGATTTGTGTGTGTGATTAAAAAAAAAAATTCCTCAACTAACATGTTATTTGTAAGACCCTTTTTGTTTTCAAAGCTCTTGGTACAATTTTCCCAGGAATTTGTGTCCAAGAAAGAAAAACAGAAATCTCACTCTTGGTAATGTATTTTTCCTTTTCCCCAAGTGAATCCGAGAGCAAAAAAAGTATAAGAGGTCAGGACACACACTATGAGCTGTGGATGAGACAGCAAGGGAACAGGGCTTTATCATCATACTAACCTGTATTCCACTCATGGCCTCTTTTCCTAATAGTTATGTGACCTTGGAAAAAAATACTTAGTTGCTCAGGGTTCTATTTTTCACAATTGTGAAGTGCCATTTTCATAAGACTTTTGTGAGGATTAAATGGGAGACATATAAAAGGACAAGCACAATGTATAAGAGACTAGGTGCTTGAATTCTCCCGTCTTTTATTCCATCAGTGTAACTGTGACTGTGGAAGGTCCATATATCACTGTAGGCTGTTTGCTGTCTGTTTGGTTAGTCCAGTTATTTAGAACTAAATGACAGTGAGACCTGAGTCATGGGTTACAAGTTTGCAGGAGTCAAAAGCATCTCACTCTGTCTCTGTTTCTCTCTCTCTCTGTTTTTTAAAATGACCTCTATATCATGGCTGGGCTTCCTAGGTAGCTCTGTGGTTAAAAAAAATATATGCCTGCCAATGCAGTAGATGCAGGAGATGCAGGAGATGCAGGTTCGGTCCCTGGGTTGGGAATGTCCCTCAGAGGAGGAAATGGCAAGCCCCTCAAGCGTTTTTGCCTGGGAAATCCCATGGACAGAGGAGCCCAGTGGGCTGCAACCCATGGAGTCACAAAGAATTGGACACAACTGAGCCACTGAGCATACACGCACATTACGTCATGGTTATAAGATAACAAAGAGAAAATGTTGGCAAAAACCATTGCATACCCACCTTCTCTGAAAGGAAAAATAAAACTGTGCCTGGGAGGTGGGTCAATACCATTGACCTTCACATATGAAGTGTAGTATAGGACATAATACGAGGCTTTTTGAGACTTTATTCAAGCCTGATTCTGTCCCATGGCCTTAAGGTAGAAGACAAAGAGCCACAGCAGCTTTGAAAAGGAACAGAGGTGACCTTGTTGTTACAACCCACATTAGCTCTCCAGCATTTCTAAAGCTTATTCTTAGAGCTAAGGGGCTGAGCAAGCTCTCACTGAGCAGTAAATGGTTCCGTATTTGCCTCCCAAATCTGTGTACTTCTGGTGCATGACTCATTGCTTTCGGGTGCAATAACTTGAACTACATAAAACCAATTTTCATTCTAAATATAATTTTGACTCTTAGGGAAATAATATACAGCATGCATCACTTGAATTACAAAGTAGATAAAAATAGTCAGAATTAGGTTATCATCTGTACGTCAAACAAGGTGATTTCTCAGCTGCATTTTGAACTGTGGCATGCAGCAATTTTATAAGTAAACCTAATTTAAATATGGCACACAGGCACACAGTTCTCTCTAAGGTATTCAAGTAACTGGAGAATGATGCCGGTTTTGTTCTAAGAGTTCACTTGCATTCTTTGGCTTTTTGATTTTAAGCAGCTTTTATACTTTATTTCTTGAGAGCAACATATTGCCATCCTCTGGTACCTTACATGATTTAAGTTGTTGATTTAAATTGGCAGCATTCGCAGTATTAAGAAGAGTGACTGTTTGATGGATCATTAGATTTGATTTTAGGGTTTTCCTTGCCCGTTTACATTAATCAGTTTTATGTACCTTGGGCCTTGGTTCTTTTTCCCAGTTCACATAAATATTGATGTCATCTTCAATTGGAAGTTTCAGAAAAGAAATTGGAATGAGAAAGCTGGCTCCAATAGCCATCAGTTGTAAAAGCAATTCCCATCATATCTATCAAAATTAGCTACTTTTTCAGTACATAAAATCCATTTATGCAAAAGGAAAATCAAATAAACTCTCATTAAAAAATCTGTATTGTTTTTTCCATTTCCATCATTAAAAAATGATTTTCTACCACTATCAGTCAAATTATAGTATTTTTCTAATAACTCATATGAGTAAACTACCAGTCTGTAAAATAAATAATCGTTCATGAAATTAACTGTTTACTTTCTTTATTCATTTTGGACTTTTAGTTTCAGAGTAATTTAGTTTAAAATATGGTCATACCATAGCTTGGTTACCTGATGTGAAGATTTGGGGAAGACTGAAGGCAGGAGAAGGGGCCAACAGAGGATGAGATGGTTGGATGGCTTCAACGACTCAATGGACATGAGTTTGAGCAAACTCTGGGAGATAGTGAAGGACAGGGAAGCCTGGTATGCTACAGTCCATGGGGGTCATGAAGAGTCAGACATGACTGAATGCCAACAATGACAAATAGCTTGGTTAATAGGGGTGAGATTTTAATCATGTCTATGTAATAGTGATGTACTAGGTAGAGCTCTTATAGGATGATGAGTGGGAATAAAAACAACTTTTCTGAGAGCTGAGTGCTCTGGAGCCCTGGAGCTCTATAGCTAAAACGTCAACACATAAACCCTAATAGGAGGAAAATTGGAGGACAGTCATCTTAATCTACCTAGAATTTTCTGACTCCTTTACCCCTAACCTACTTTGTATCCTATTAAAAAGCTCTAGAAACATATTGTTCAATACAGTAGCCAATCTATGGCAATTTTTAAAAACAGACTTTACTTTTTTGAGCAATTTTAGGTTCACAGCAAAACTAAGAGGAAGGTACAGAGATTTCTCCTATGGTCCTGACCCTACTTGTGCAGAGCCTCTCCCATTATCATCACCCTCTCCAGAGAGGTGCATTTGTTACAATTGATGAACCTACATTGATTCACACATTATTGTCACCCCAAATCCTTATTACATTAAGATTCATTTTTGGTGGTGTATATTCTATAGTTTAGGACAAGTTTATAATGACATGTACACACCATTATACTACCATACAGAACAGTTTCAGTGTTCTAAAAATCCTCTGTTCTTGCCTATTCATCCCATCCTTTCCCTTAACCCCTGGCAACCACTGAGCTTTTAACTGCCTCCATGGTTTGTCTTTTCAGAAAGTGTAATACAATTGGGATCATACAGTACGTAGTCTTTTAAAATTGGTTTCTTTCACTTAATAACATGCATTAAAATTCTCTCCATGGCTTGGTATCTCCTTTCCTTGGAATGCTGAATAATATTCCATTGTCTGGATGTATTATACTTTTATTTATCCACACATCTACTGAAGGACATCTTTGTTACTTATATTTGTTACATTCAAGTTTTGCCAACTATGAATAAAACAACTATAGACTTCCAAGTGCAAGCTTTTATAGGTACACATGTTTTCAGTTCCTTTGGGCAAATTGTGCTCTAAGTGTCTGTACCATTCTGCATTCCTACAAACAATAAATGAGAGTTCTAGTTGCTCTACCTCCTTACCAGTATTCTGTGTGCTTGGTATTCTGGAGTTTGACCATTCTAATAGGTGNTTTGTAGGTACACATGTTTTCAGTTCCTTTGGGCAAATTGTGCTCTAAGTGTCTGTACCATTCTGCATTCCTACAAACAATAAATGAGAGTTCTAGTTGCTCTACCTCCTTACCAGTATTCTGTGTGCTCAGTATTCTGGAGTTTGACCATTCTAATAGGTGTGTAGTGGAGTCTCATCGCTGCTGTAGTTCACATTTCCCTGATGACACATGAGATGGAGCATGTTTTCATATGCTTATCAGTCATCCAAATATTTTCTTTTGTGTGGTGTTTGTTCCGGTCTTAGCTTATTTTTTAATTGTTTTGTTTTCTTATTGTTGAGTTTTAAGTATTCTTTATATATTTTTGATAATAGTCCTTTATTGAGTATGTCTTTTGCAAAAAGTTTTCCCAGTCTGTGACTTACCTTTTCCCGTCTTGACAGTACCTTTCTTTTACAGAACAGAAATTTTTAATTTTAATGAAGTCTAGCATATTAGTTCTTTCCTTCATGCATGGTGCCTTTGATATTGTATCTAAAATGTCATCTCCAAAACCGAGGTCATCTAAATTTCTCCTATTATATCTTCTGGAAGTTTTATAGTTTTGTATCTTACATTTAGATCTATGATCCATTTTAAGTTAATTTAGGGGGAAGATGTAAGGTCTGTGTCAGGATTCTTTATTTTTTTTTTTTGCATGTAGATTTCTAGTGTTCCAGCACCATTTGTTGAAAAGACTATCTTTTCTCTATTGTATTGCCTTTGCTCCTTTGTCAAAGATCCTTACTATGCATATGTGGTTCTTTTTCTGGGTTCTCTGTTCTGTTCTATTGACCTGTGTATTCAGTTGCCAGATAACAATCTTATCTGTACACTCTTTTTATTAGCTTAAAGGAGGTCTTGAAGTTGGTTAGTGCCAGTCCTCCAGCTTTGGACTTATATAGACAACTTCATCCAAGAACAGTAGAATATACATTCTTCTCAAGTTCATCTGGAAAAAACACCAAGATAGACCACATTCCAGACCACAAAACATACCTTAACGAGTTTAAAAAGATGGAAGTCATTTAATGTCTGCTCTCAAGCTAAACTAGAAATCAATAACAAAAAATGGCTGTAAGCCCCCAAATACTTGGAGAATAAACAACATATTTCTAAATAAAGTCCCTACTACAATGCTCATTGCTAATTCCAGTTATCGTCTTTTACAAATGCTCTGCAATCTATTAAATTTCATTCATTGCAAGTTCACTGAGTGGCTAGGATATTAACACAAAAAGGTATAATAATAAAACTTCCAAGATTTGCCAGAAAAACAAANGTCCCTACTACAATGCTCATTGCTAATTCCAGTTATCGTCTTTTACAAATGCTCTGCAATCTATTAAATTTCATTCATTGCAAGTTCACTGAGTGGCTAGGATATTAACACAAAAAGGTATAATAATAAAACTTCCAAGATTTGCCAGAAAAACAAAGAAAAACCCAAACATATTTCTTTGAATTTCTTTCAAAGAAGATATATATAAGAAATCTTAAAATATTTTTAGCTAAATGAAAATGAAAGCTAAACATCAAAATTTGGGGGATGCAGTGAAAGCAGTACATAGAGAAAAATTTATAGTTTTGAACAAATATATTAGAAATGAGGAAAGGTCTACAATCAGTCATCTAAATGTTCACCTTAGAAATTAGGCCAATGAAGAGCAGGTTAAATCCAAAGTAAGCAAACTAAGAGAAGTAATAAAGATTAGAGCAGCAATCAATAAAATTGAAAGTAGAAAATCAACAGAGAAAAATCAATGAAACCAAAAGAATTTTTTTTTCTTTTTTTAAAAAATGGTAAAATTCATAAGCTTCTAGCCAGGCTAAGAAAAAAAAGAGAGGACACAAATTACTAACATCACAAATGAAAGAGGGAATATCACCACAGATCCCATGGTCATTAAAAGCATAATAAGGGAATGCTGTGAATAACTCCATGTCTACTTTATAACCTAGATGAAATGGACCAGTTCTATGAAAGACACAATCCACTAAAACTCACACAAGAAGGACGAAACAATCTGAATTATATTTATTATATAGATATATAGATTATATATAGGATTATATCTATTAAAATAAGTTAATCAATAATTAACACCCCAAACAGAAAGCATCAGGCTCTGGTTTCACTGGTGAATTTTACCAAACACTTAAGGGAAAAATAATGCCACTCATCTACAATTTCTTTCAGAAGATAAAAGCAAAGGGAATACTTCACAACTTATTCTACAGGGCTAGCATTACCCTGATATCAAAATCAGACAAAGACATTATAAGAAAAGGAAACTATAGACCAATATGTCTGATAAAGAAACACACGCAAAAATCCTCAGCAAAATATAAATTCAGCAATGTATAAGAAGAATTATATACCATGATTAAGTGAAAATTTTCCCAGATATGCAAGACTAGGTCAACATTTGAAAGTCAATTAATGTAACTCATTCTGTTAACAAGCTAAGGACAAAATATCACACAGTCATATTAATAGATGCAGAGAAAATATTTGACAAAATCCAATACCCATTCACAATAAAAAAAAGTCTCAATAAACTACAAATAGAGTGGAATTCTTCAATTTGATAAAAAATATATATCTGCTGTGCTGTGCTTTGTAGCTCAGTCGTGTCCATCTCTTTAAGACCCCATGGACTGAAGCCAACCAGGCCTTCTGTCCATGAGGATTCTCCAGGCAAGAATACTGGAGTGGATTGCCATGCCCTCCTCCAGGGAATCTTCCCACCCTAGGGATCAAACCCAGGTCTCCTGCATTGCAAACAGATTCTTTACTGACAGCCATGTATATTGAAACAGTTGTTAGCAGCAAGCATGTTAAGGATTGTTATGTAGTCTTGGAGAATTGATCCCCTTATCATTATTTAATGCTCCTCTTTATCCCTGAAAACTTTTCTTGCTGTATATTCTGCTTTGTGTGAAGTTAATACAACAATTCCTAATTATTTTTGCTTAGTATTCCCATGGTGTGTCTTTCTTTATCCATTTACTTTTAATCTATAGATGTCTTTATATTTAAAAATGACATTATTAGACAACATACATTTGGGTCTTGTTTTGTGACCCACTCTAACCATCTCTGTTTTTTAATTGGTGAATTTAGAACATTGATATTCAAAATATAATTGATATAGTTGGATTAATATCTACCATATTTGTTACTGTTTTCTATTAGTTGTAGTTGCCATAGATTTTGCAATATACATTCATAACTAATCCAAGTCCAGTTTCAAATAATACTATATCACTTTAGAGTACAGAAAGTACCTTAAAATGACAAAATAGTCCTAATTTTTTTTTGCTATCCTTTGTTATACCTGTAATTCATCTCACTTATGCATAAGCATATATATATATATATATGTGCACTTTAACACATGCATACTTAATTGAATACATTTCCTGAACCTGTGGTTTGGTGTCTGACATTAATTTGGGGAAATTCTGAGTCATTTTTTAAAAATATATTTTCTGTAGCTCTCTTTCTTCTCCCTTTGGTATTCCCATGGTATTCTGCTTTTGGTATGCATGTGTTACACCTTTTACAGTTGTACCGTGATCCTTGGACATTCTGTTATTTCAGTTTCTCTTTGAGTTTCAGTTTTGGTTTTTATTGAGATACTCTCAAGCTAAGAGATTTATTTCTCAGCCGCATCCAGTTTACTAATAAGCCCATCAAAATCATTCTTCATTTCTGTTAAAGTATTTTTTGTCTCCAGGATTTCATTTTGGTCCTTTCTTAGAATTTCTATTTCTCTGCTTTCATTGTCCATCTATTTCTTGTACACTGTCTACTAAATACATTGGAGACCTCAGCACATTAATCACAGTTGTTTTGAATTCCAGATGTGATAATTCCAACATCTCTGCCATATCTAAGTCTGATTTTATGCTTGCTATATCTCTTCAATATTTTTTGTCTCTTAGTATGTTTTATAATTATTTTCTTAATAGCTGTACATGGTGTTCTATGTAAAAAGAATTGTTCTAGATAGGCCTTTAGTAATGTATTGGTGAGGTGTGGGGGGAGGAGAAGTATGCTGTAGTCCTATGATTAAGTCTCAGTTTTTTTTCAGTGAGCCTACGCTTCTAGATTACCAGCTTCACAAGTGTTTCTCAGCAGGATGGTTAGAGTGGGCTGGAGTGGGGTATTTCCCTTCCTACATATGGAAAACTACAGACAGCTAAAGTTGGGTATTTGTCTTCTTCCAGACCAGATATGGTCAGATGAAGACCAAGCAGGTTAGGCTCTGGTTAAGTAGTTTCTCCTGGCGACAGACCTTGTTAAGAACAGTACTCTTGCATAATTCAAAATGATTCCTTTACCCCTATTGCAGCTGGAGGCATGAGGGAATTTTTCTCTGATAGTCAGTGTAAGAGAAACTGTAGCTTTCTAGAAGCTAAAACTTAGAAGTATTTCTCATACACCCTATTCCCCTCCAATAACCTGGTCTCCCTAGAGTTTTTATCTCACAGACATGCTCACACTGAGCCTTCAGTAATTCAATAATTATAGTTTAGGTCTTCCTACCCACAGAAGTGGCCGGTCCTGGGTTTCTGCTCCAGTAAGTTGCACTTCTTTGTATCTACCAGTCAAACTCTCCGACTTGGGGGGCAGCAGTTTGCCCTGAAACCTCACTTCTCTAATGGATCTAAGATTTGTTTTTCAATTTGTTCAGGTTTTTACTTGTTAGGACACAGTGGTGATTTCTAACCTTCTTACAGGAAGGACCAGAAACTGAAAGTCATCTGGGTATTTAAATTTAAATTAATTAAAATTAAATAAAATTTAAAATTCAATTCCTCTGTCATTCTAGCCACATTCCAAGGGCTCAATATCCACATGTGATAAGTGGCTATTGTGTTAGACAGTGCAGGTATAGAACATTTCCATCATCACTGAAATTAATATTGTATTACCCTCTGCTGTAATATCACGTTAGTGCCCTTTCCTTGGCATAGAAAAGAGTAATTAGAATTGGGAAAAATAAAAGAAATAGTACAACCAAAACATTGGCTTTATCTAGAGTATTATCCTGGCTTCTTGGGAGCCTACGATTCTGCCAGCCAGATTCTGAACCATTAATCTGGCTTCCACTGTCAATATTTTATTAACAATGGAGATATTCATGTGTTTTTTTTTTTTCCCCCATTTCCCTCCGCAAGTTCTCTTCTGAAAAGACTTTGCTGTAGTCCCTGACTTGTTTAATGAATTATTGTTAACATTCTTTGGCTTGTCATTATGTTTTTTTTCATCTGTGATATATTGTGGCTTATCAGCACACCAGGATATTCACTCACAATTTTAGAGTGCTTTTCAACTACCATTCCGTTGCAATTTCTTTTCTCTTTTTCAAAATTGAGAAGAGGGTGCTTTTTTAGCTCGGTTGATTATCAGGCTCCAATTCAACTTGAGAAACACAGATGAGCTAGTGCTTGAAAGCAAGGACCATTGATTCCTGAGCACAGCAATTCCTCTGCAACCTTCTCATAGGGTAGCTCTTCCCTTTACCACACCCTTGCTCCATGATACTTGATAGGTGGGACAGGTGTTCCTCTTGCTCCTCACTTTAACTTTCAAGCCATTATTCTCCCCCTCCTCTCTATAATCACATCTTTGTATCTCAGGTGTTTGTGCAATCTGCTGCCCTTCTTTGTTGCCATCATCTATAAAACCACTATTACTTTCACATTTTGTTTGATGCTCTTTGAGAAGTTTTAGTTCCCTCCCATATTCTCTCTGGGCTTCCCAGGAGGCTCATTGGTAAAGAATGCACCTGCCAATGCAGAAGAGGGGAGTTCAATCCCTGGATGGGGAAGATCCCCTAGAGGAGGAAATGGCAACCCACTCCGGTATTCTTATCTGGGAAGTCCCATGGACAGAGGAGCCTGGAGGGCTACTGTCTGCGGGATTGCAAAAAAGTTGGACAAAACTTAGAGACTGAACAACAGCAGCAATATATTCTTTCTCGTACTGTTCCCTTCATAAGTTCTTGTGATTTCAGTACCATGTGGATAACCCTTCAGTTCCTGGTCTCTCAGTTCCTTGTCCACCTTCTGACTTCAATAACCATCTGCCGTGGTCATACTCTAGACCTTGGCGTATTAACACATTTAAGCCTTCTATAATCACCATTTCATACGTCCTCTTTTCAACTACTACCTTTTCTCTTACTTCTCACTTTCTCTAATATTTTTACTTCAGCAGTACTGCTAGGCTCTACAACCCACCACTCCTTCATGCTCATACTTCCCGCCTTCCATCAACTCCCTTTGCCTCTCTCTCGCTTCTTCATACTCTTCTGGCAAAACCAGTCCTGTTGCCATCCAGCTCCCTTGCCAAGCCTGCACTGGCTCCTTTACAGACTTGAGAAAAGCATCCAATGGTCTCATTTTAAATTCAAGTCTAATAACTTTCCAGTGATCTCTCAGTTTTGCTAGGCAATCAGGCTACATTCCCCTAATACATCCATTCTCTCACTCCTGGATAACTGCTTTCTCCTTCACTTTTATCCTCAAGCCTTCATTCTCCCTATTTTACTGAGAAAAGAGTTGCAATCATAGGTGTACCATTCCATCTATTGCCTTTGTGCATCTGTGCCTGTTTTCCCTTCCTTCCCTTCTGTTGCTGTCGATGATCTGCCTGTGTTCCACTCAAAGGCCATTCTTTTCCTTCTGTACTTGATCCATCTCTTCCCCTATAGCCTAGCCACATGGCTCTAGCTTCTCTCCTTTCTCTGTCTCATAGTGTTAGTGCTAAGCCAACTACTGGATTATTCCTGTTAGCAGAAAAACATGCTATTGTTTCTCCAATCCTTAGAAAAAAATTAATACTATTTAGGGAAAAATCTGAAAAAATAGAGAAAAACATATGTATATATATATATTTACATATATATATACATACAGGTACAATTTATTGATGTTCTTTCTAGAAACAATTGCTATTATCCTCTTGATATTTTAATATTTCCTTCCAGTCTTTTTTCTATATCCATATGCATTTTTATATAAGCAGTATATATATGTGCATATGCATATTTAAAGTTAAACCTAAACATATTTAATATGTGATGGTGATGGTGATGCCTAGCATTAGCTCTATACCAAGCAGAATACTCTGGAGCACAGAGGCAGAAGGGACTAATACTGCTGATGGAAGTTAAAATTTGCTTCATAGAAGAGATGCCATTTCAACTGGCTTTAAAAGATAAGCAGGAAGTTGCCATGAAGAGAATGGAGGAAAGGTCCAGAAGACTAAATTAGCATGTTCAGAAAATACTCTTAAGGAAAGTGTAGTTACAGTGGGAAGAGAAATTATCTGAAATTGAAAATTTAAATATATATACTTTTGTGTTAATTTTAAAGTCCAGATAGTTGAATACATGTATTTCTTTAAATGTCTATAGCATTTTATTATTTTTAAAAATTTATTTCTATTTTTAACTGAAGGATAATTGCTTTACAGAATTTTGTTGGTTTCTGCCAAACTTCAACATGAGTCAGCCATAGGTATACATTAATACTATTTAGGGAAAATCTTAAAAAATAGAGAAAAGCATATGTATATATACATATTTATATATGTATATGCACACATATATACACACATGTACAATTTATTTGTGTTCTTTGTAAAAGCAGTCTCTATTATCCTTTTGATATTTTAATATTTCCTTCCATATATCCATATACATTTTTATACAAGTGGGTTTTAGTATGTAAATGGTTTTGCATTCTCTTCTTTCTTCCTTAATATTATATGGTAAATATACTTTGCTGAGAACTTGCAATCTCAGATTTTGTATCACCTCTTATGTGTATTATTTTTAAGTAATTGTGCCTTTATAAGTATCACTGCAAATTAGAAAGCTGAGATTAGTTTTATGGAGCAAAAAAAATCTTGTTAGAAGCAGGATTCAAACTCTGGTCTGACCCCAAAGTACTTGTAACTTTTTAAACCTTCATCAGTTCAGTTCAGTTGCTCAGTCATTTCCAAGTCTTTGCGACCCCATGAATCGCAGCATGCCAGGCCTCCCTGTCCATCACCATCTCCCGGAGTTCACTCAAACTCATGTCCATCGAGTTGGTGATGCCATCCAGCCATCTCATCCTCTGTTGTCCCCTTCTCCTCCTGCCCTCAATCCCTCCCAGCATCAGAGTTTTTTCCAATGAGTCAACTCTTCGCATGAGGTGGCCAAAGTATTGGAGTTTCAGCTTTAAACCTTCATAGTGATATTTAATTGCTCCATAATATTTCATTGTTATGAATATACCATAATTTACTTAAATATATCTCTATTTCCAGATATTTTGGCTGTTTGCAATTTGTCTATTATAAATAATACCAGTAATGAACATCTTTGAAGTCTGTTATTTCCTGTATTTAGGACTCATGTATTACAAGAGATTCCTAGAATTTGTTATTAGGTCAAAAGGCATGAAGCCCTAGCATATTGACATTTTGCTTTCCAGAAAAACCCATGGCATTTCTGATATTGTATAAACAGTTTACTTCAATGAAAAGATTTCCTATCTTTGATTGATGGGCCACAGATGTAGTGCTTTATTGATCCCCTTGTAATGAATTCACTACCATAAATGATTCAGTGCAGTATGTTCTTTATTCAATCTGTAATCCACAAAACACTTACCATAATAAAACTAATTATAATAATTGTGGGCTTAAGTAAAATTCCAAGATAATATAAATTATTTTTAAAAAACCCTAAGTAACAAAAACTATAACAATGTCAACAAAATCAACCCCAGATTGCTCTTTCCAATCTGTCTAAACATGTTTTGGTGTCTGAATAAAGAATGTGTTATTATTCCCCAACAAAGCCAGGTTTGCCCTTGTGTGTTTTACTTGGGATGAATGTTATTCAGAGGTGAGACTTTGATCACCACTTCTGTTTCTAGGACATGCTTTTACATTGGCAGTAACTGAAATTTATCCAAATAGACTTTCAAAGCTCCCAAGTGTTCTAAATTTATCTCACTCAATTTCTTTGGTTTAGAAACTAGTTTGGAAATCTCACAAGGCCAACTTGTCTTCAGTAATTTCTAGTGCTTCTTGTTTGGGGCAGGCTAGAAAAAGCTCCGAGATGCTGCTAAATTTGGTGCTTGGCAGAAGCCATAAGACACAGAGAGAAATGCGTGAAGTGTAAAACCTAAAATATCAAAACTCTTTGACATTTCAAACTAATTTCAAATGTAAAGAGATTATAAAATGATAACATCTGCATAAATCAGCTGTGTAGACAACCTATGTTAGTGAAAGAAAAGAAAGGGAGTCCAAATGGGATAATAGATTTCTTTAATATATACCAATCATTTTTTAAATCTAATGTTTGCATATGAATGGAGTGATTTAGCCCACTAAAAAAAACTATGTATTTTTTTTTCCTACTGATTAAAAACAGTGTTAGAATTTGCCAGAGATGAACATTTAATGTATGGACCAACAAGAAACACTGTACTATGATAAGATATAGCATATTGTTCCTGGAGACCTGGGCTTAAATCCTGGCTTCACACACGTTTACTGTAAAACTTGGGGGGACAATTTATTCAAATAGTATGCAATCTTAGTTACTTCATCTGCGAGATGGAAATAACCATATCCACCACCCTGAATTGTTCTGAAGATCAAGAGGAGACAATGTTCATGTAAGCATAAAAGCATTATGAAAACTCTAAAGCCCTCTATAAATATGAGGTGTTCCTTTAACTTTTTCTTAATTGCTAATTATACTGAGTTCTTGGGATTAACTGAGGAGGAGGTTCTCAAGAAGTTTAAGAAAAAATTTACCTTTTACTTTTGGCAAAGAGAAATTGTTACTTAGAATGGGATGTTGTTGTGTATGACTGTCTTTTAGGTGTAGACGTTTAGTCAGCTGTTAGTGAATGTTGTCCCCCCCAAATCCCCATTCCATTCCTCCTTCTCCTAGTCAGTCATCAAAGAAATGCAGTTTGATTATTCAAGCATCCTTTCAAGTGACAGGAAAAGGGACAGTGAAAAATGAACTTTCATTAATAACATGGGCCTTTCCATGGATTTAAATACCAAAATGGAGTGTATATGTGTGAAAAAATGGTTGAATTCTAAGGATATATTTAGCCATTCTTTCCCCCCAACCCGTCCCCTTAACAAAGTGATGTCACTGTGAATAAAGTTTGACAGAGATGATGCAATATGAAAATTGCATCTGTTTGATGATTGGGGAGATTCCAGGCAAATTGGATGTTAAGGGAAAACCCGTAAATAAGTATTTGAATCCAGGCCCATTACTGGTTCTTAGGCACCCAAGTCAACTTCTTGGAAGGATAAGTCCTCTGATATGCAGATGTCCTTTCAGAGGCAATGTGTGCACGGTCCAGAGGAAATTTTGACTGAGGTTCTGTTGCATTTGGCTCCAGAGCTCAAGTTACTACTAGTAATAGGCTTTTATTCAAATATCTGTCTGTGAGTACTTGTAGTCAATGGAAATTGCTAGTGAGTAACAGGGAGATGGATTTGGCATTGCGTTTTGAAGAATGGAACAACTGCTTAGTATTTATCCTGTCTATGAATCTGCACTTCAAATATTTGTTAGTCATCCAAATAACTTCTCCCTGGTAAATATATTTACAAAACCAACTTTTTTGGTTGTTGTAAATTTTTTGCCTTCCAACATTTTTGACCGGTCTTTTTAAGGTATTTATGTCAGGATTGAGTTTTCCAGGCAGATATGAATTAAAATAACAACAACAAATGAATTAAATATTACCTTCTTTCACCTGTTGAATGCAAGATTCTCATCTGTATTTTTTAAGATTAAAAATATATTCTAATTGTGAAAGATTCTAGCCAATGGAGTGGCTAATGGAGTGGCTATTGTTTAATATGTATACTTTGGCCACCTGATGCAAAGAGCTGACTCATTGGAAAAGACCTTGATGCTGGGAAAGATTGAGGGCAGGAGGAGAAGAGGGCAGCAGAGGATGAGATGGTTGGATGGCATCACTGACTCAATGGACATGAGTTTTGAGTAAACTCTGGGAGATAGTGAAAGATAGGGAAGCCTGGGTACGGCAGTCCATGGGGTCGCAAAGAGTCGGCCATGACTCAGTGACTGAACAATGAACAACAACAATGGGTATACAGTTTCAATTATCCAAGATAAAAAGAGTTCTGGAGACTGGTTGAGCAACATCAATGTGTTTTCATTTCAGTTCAGTCTCTCAGTCATATCCGACTCTTTGTGACCCCATGAACTGCAGCACACCAGGCCTCCCTGTCCATGACCAACTCCTGGAGTTCACTCAAACTCACGTCCATTGAGTCAGTGATGCCATCCAGCCATCTCATCCTCTGTGGTCCCCTTCTCTTCCTGCCCCCAATCCCTCCCAGCACCTGAGTCTTTTCCAATGAGTCAACTCTTCACATGAGGTGGCCAAAGTACTGGAGTTTCAGCTTTAGCATCATTCCTTCCAAAGAATACCCAGGACCTTTAGAATGGACTGGTTAGATTTCCTTGCAGTCCAAGGGACTCTCAAGAGTATTCACCAACACCACAGTTTAAAAGCATCAATTCTTTGGCGCTTGGCTTTCTTCACAGTCCAACTCTCAAATCCATACATACCACTGGAGAAACCATAGCCTTGACTAGATGGACCTTTGTTGGCAAAGCAATGTCTCTGCTTTTGAATATGCTATTTAGATTGGTCATAACTTTCCTTCCAAGGAGTAAGCGTCTTTTAATTTCATGGCTGCAGTGAATCTGGAGTGATTTTAGAGCCCCCCCCCNCAAAATAAAGTCTGACACTGTTTCCACTGTTTCCCCATCTATTTCCCATGGAGTGATGGGACCGATGCCATGATCTTCGTTTTCTGAATGTTGAGCTTTAAGCCAACTGTTTCGCTTTCCTCTTTCACTTTCATCAAGAGGCTTTTTAGCTCCTCTTCACTTTCTGCCAAGAAAACTATTATATAGTGATGAGTGCTGGGAAGAGAAATAAGTAGAATTAGGTGATTGAGAGTGACCGGGGTGCTGGTTTTGAGTGTTAAGGGATCATTCTGAGTGGGTGACACTGAGTAGACACCCAAATGGAGTAAGGGAATAAGCTGTGGAATATCTGGAGACAGGGTATTCCAGGAAAGAGGAATAGAGAATAAAAGGCCATGAGATGAATGTTTGTGTCTCCTAAAATACAGGTGTTGAAACCTAATCCCCAATGTGATGGCATTAGGAGGTAGGGCCTTTGGGAGATGATTAGGTCATAAGAGTGAAGCCTTCATGAAGAGTATTAGTGCTCTTATAAGAGACCCCAGAGGGTTCCCTTGCCCCATCCATCATGCCAGGACCCTGTGAGAAGGCACTGTCTGTGAACCAGGAAGTGGTTTCTCATCAGACACCAAACATGTTGGTGCCTTGATCTTCGACTTCTAGCCTCCAGAACCGTGGGGAATATATTTTTGTTGTTTATAAGTCACCCAATCTATGATTTTTTGTTATACCAGCCCAAACAGACTAAGACAGGTGGAAACATGAGAGCAAGGAAACTTTGAGGCTAAAGTGGAGTGAGAAATGAACAGTAGTGGGAAGTGGGATTCTTGTGGGCCCTGATATGGGCTTTGCTTTCATTCTAAGAGTGATGGGAAAGTGTTGGAAGGTTTTGAGCAGGGAAAAATTGGTCTGTTTCTTAAGAGCACTCTAGCTGCTTCGTGGGCTTCCCAGTTTGTGCAGTGGTAAAGAACCTGCCTGCCAGTGCAGGAGACATAGGGGACACAAGTTCAATCCCTGGGTCGGGAAGATCTCTGGAGTCGGAAATGGTAAACCACTCCAGTATTCTTGCCTGGAAAATTCCATGCACAGAGGACCCTGGCAGGCTACAGTCTATGGGGTCACAAAGAGGAGGACATGACTGAGCACCTACATCATGCCATGCAACTGTGTTATGGAGAATGTATGGTTGTAGGATAGCCAGATTTGACAATAGCCCATAGATACTCAACTGGTAAAGGAAGATGAGGGTCAAGAAAGGGACTGTTGCTGTTGCTGCAAATGTTTACAGAAACTTTATGAGTAGAAAGACCTTTTTTTTATGTATCCTCAAGTAAAATATGCTGAAGTTATTTAAAAAAGGAGAGAAATGTCAGTTCAATTCAAGAAAGCGCCTACACTAAACTTATTTTTTCTCTGATTATAGAAATAATCATTTAGAAAATCTGTAAGAAAGGAGTTAAGTACAAATAAAATATACTACTCAAAATCTCACTGCTTAGAAATAACACCTGACATTTTCTACAAGTTTCTAGACTGTTCTATGTGCATACAAATAGAAATTGTTTTAAAAATTATTTTTATTATACAGCCATTGTTGTACTTTTCTGTAATATAAATTTTCTTTTATCCATATACTTTGAACATTTCTTCATCTCATGAAATATTATATAAAATGACTTCACTGTACTCATATACATGAACCATCATTAATTACAACCATTTTGTGTAGGAGTGAGCAGTCAAGTTGTGTTTGGTTTTCTTTCTTTTTTGGTGTTATAAATAACACTGTAAAGAATAGCCCGGAATTTGCATCATTGTGCAATCTCTGGTAATTTCCTTTAGATAGATTTTTAAAAAGATTATCTGGTTGAAATATATGCACATTTTAAAGGTTCATGATTTATATTGCTACAGTTTGTACCAATCATACTTCTACCAATTAAGATGTTCCATGTTTCCCATTCTAGTTTGAGAAAGCTAAAAGGGGAACAAGTTCTATTGGAAGGAAGAGATTTCCATGTCACTGGAGGCATTTTAGTAGGTGCTGGAATGTCCTCTGGATGGGTTGTTATCCTGAGAAATTTAGCTGAGCATTTGAAGTGTCAGTGGAGTTTTAGGATTCCTTTCCAATTTAAGAGTGGGAGTAGAGAGAAAGAAAGAGGAAGGAATGTTCAATAATTTGGTTGTCTGTACTCTGTTCTATATATAGATGTATCAGTTGATTTTGGTGATAATTCACATAAAGCAATTAAAAGCATACACACACAGCAGAAACAACAGTGGGGGTACACGTAAGCAATTTTCTACAGCTTGTTGGAGGTTGAATTTAGCAAAGGCCAAGTAGGATAACAGAGGTTGGAGATACGCCTTAGTTTATGAACATTCAATTTAAAATAAAATTTATATAATTTAAGAAAAGTGAATTATTAATTGTTCTTAGACTTTCTCTTGTACAAAGCATAACAACACATAATTCAAATATTGCCACATCTATTATTCATTTAACAGTTTATGCCTTAATGAAAATATTTTCCATATAACACAGGGAGCCCAGTTCAGTGCTTTGTGATGACCTAGAGGAGTAGGATGGGGAGGTGGGAGAGAGGGTCAAGAGGCAGGGGGACATATGTATGCTTATGACTGATTTTCATTCTGCTGGTGGCAGAAACCAGCAAAACACTGTAAAGCAATTATCCTCCATAAAAAAAGAAAAATGTATAAAACACTAATTCTAAGTTGTCTGCTGGGCTCTGGGGTTACAACAGCAAACAGCACATGATTCCTGCCTTTCATGGTTTTACTGCTTACAAGGGGAGACAGGTGAGCAATTCCAATAATTTCAGTTTGATGAATTCTAGGACCAGTACTTCACAACGTACATAACATTCCATGGCAAACAGTGGAGAGGTATCATCACACCAATGTACATGAGGACAAGTATGCCCAGTTTCAGGAAAAAAAAAATCACTGGACTGAAATTTAGGTTTGTGTTCTCTTGTAGGTATTATCTGGCTGGATGAGGTTGGGTAACTCATTTAACCACATCTAAAATATCTGGGGAAAATAATGTTTACCTAATATGGTTTTTGTAAAAAGTAAATAGAACAGCATGTGAAATCAGCTAGCACAACGAGAGGCATGTACTGTGAGGAGATGTTAGTGAATCATTGAATAGATGCATCGTTTGATAGAATACACCTTCCCAAGGAATTTTATGAACAGCCCACCAGAACAGCTCAGTGAGAATAGTTACTGCAATTAGAAATAGGCTTTTATTTTTTTTTTTTTTTGCTACATACAATGCATTTTCCTCAAGGAGTATACCCTACATAAATCTAGATCAAAATTATGTTTGGAAATGAATTTTCACGAAGTTAGAATATAAACTAAGATGTATCACAATTGGACAAAACTCAGGAAGTCAAGTGAAAGTTTTCTATTCATAGCACACACTGGCAGGAGGAATTTCTCTTCGCTAATTATCTCATGTCCTGAGCAGCACAGAGATGATTGCTTTGTGCCTAATGATTAGGAAGGTCAAATTAAATTTGCAGATAAATAGAGGCGAGCATTCAGTGTACCAAAATACCTCTCCAAAGAAGGACAAAAGTGCTCTCAAGCAGTGAACACTTGATAGAATTGGTTGTAGGGTATGGCCGAGGAGGGAGGTGGGGCTCAGGATGTCAGTCTCTCTGGAGATGATCCTCTGTCCCATTCTAAACTGACTTCTTCCCGGTGACACCAAGTCTGCTGAGTAGAGGAAGTTGGTGTTGTCTCCCAGGCTATGCAATGTACACTGCTGACACAACAGTGAACTAGACTGCCAAGTTCTGGGCTGTGAAGAGCATGGGATCTAGCAGGAAATACATCTATTTAAAAATACACAAAGAGCTGACTCTTATGGAAGTGGAAGTTTAGGAAATGATGACAAATTCTAGGGCATGTGGGCTCAGCCTGAGGCACCTGGTCCAGAGTACTCTCAGAACATGGTGTGAGCTCTGAGGAGCCTGCTGATTGTAAATTTACGGTCAAGGAGATAATTTTAGTTTTCAAATGAGCAGTGACATCCCAGAAGCCTTTGTGCTGTTCTGTAATAGATGACCTGAGCTATTGATTTTGTCCTGATGACAATTCAGACTTAGCTTCCCCCAAATAAATACAATCAAGTAACAAAGGGTAAATGTTTAACTTCGGTAGTAATCAAATAAATGCAAGTCTGAACAACTTTTGTAATACTATCAAATTAAAGATTTAAGTGAATATTCGGTGCTGACAATGATACAAAATGCTTTCATGGCTGATAAGGTGTGAAAATTGATATAATCTTTGAAAAAGCAATTTGGAAGTTCGAATCAAGAGCCTTAAAAACTTCATACTCTTTGATCAACTTATTCTAATTCTATGCTGGAAACAAAGCAGTTTTTGTTAGTTTTTTTACTTTTGCCAAATAAAATTACTCCAAGGATTAAAACAAACAAACAAACAAAAAAACCTGTTTCTAAAGAGAATCCCCAAACAGGCGGAAAGATCATTGCATATAAACATACTCATGGAAGAATTATTTCGAACACTGAGATCTTGCAAATAACCTCAATGTCTAACAACAAAATGATTGATTAAATTATGTGCATCTAATGAAATCTCCATGGGATAATGGAGCCAATAAAACCGATAGTAATAATGTGTTACCATTTATTTAACAACTCAGCACATAGTGTCACATGACATTATCTAGTGCTGTGGAGTCTAGTTTTTAAATATGTGCTCTTAATTAATACAATTGTGATTGTCTCAAACAAATAATAAACCCCCTAACTTTGCAAAATAAAAAAAGACTGGAAAGAAATGCACCATTTTGTGAGCAGTGATTGACTCTCCCATAATCCACATGGTTTGTGTGATTATTTTCTTCCTTTCATTTTTTTCATTTTCCAAATGTGCCAAAATTAGCATATATTTCTCTTAGAATGGACATATGAACATCAAGCCTGAGGAAAAATTTTTTTTCTTTTCTTAAAAAGCAGTCCTGTTTTGCAATCTGTTGTCCTGGGTGTAAAGAAAGCCTGAAGCATTGCCTTAATAAATAGGCCTCTCATGACTTAAAAAAGTCAGAGACCCATAGACTCATAGGGTTGAAAGGTCACTAATTACAAGGCAATACCATTTTTTCCCCCCAGAACAAAAAGACAACTACTTATTGAGTGCCTACTATGTGTACAACCTCTTTTACATCAATTCCCACCTGCTTTCCACTGGCAAATTCCTACTCAATTGTCCTTGAGTAGTGTCAGGTATCAGTTGCTTTACATAGATTTTCTCCACTTCATCTGACTTCCCCTGCCTCTGCTCCAGGTGATCTGTCTGTCTGATTCAGAGGAATCAGAGTCAAAAAAGTTTACTGAGAGCTTTCTGACGGCAGGGACTATATCCCTAGCTGCTGGCACGTGGTGNGTAGTGTCAGGTATCAGTTGCTTTACATAGATTTTCTCCACTTCATCTGACTTCCCCTGCCTCTGCTCCAGGTGATCTGTCTGTCTGATTCAGAGGAATCAGAGTCAAAAAAGTTTACTGAGAGCTTTCTGACGGCAGGGACTATATCCCTAGCTGCTGGCACGTGGTGAACACATAAGCTGCTGATCACTATTTTAGGTGCTCTGGAAAGACAGGGAGTAGTATGAGAAATGGTATTTGCTCTTAAAGATTTTATGAATAATTATGATGTATAAAACTAATTAACAGTGCATATTTAAAAGCTACAAAAGGCAGCAGTGGATGTCAGATGGTTCAATGTGCTTGTTAAAGGGTGACCTGCCATTAATGCTTTAGGGGTTGCTTCTTTGGTTAGAAATCAAAAGATACTGGAAGACAATACTTGGCTTGGATGTACTTTTTCATATGATTCAATTATTTGGTTTTAGTCTATAATTTTTTAAATCAGTAAAACAAATACACTCCTTAATAATCATATATTCCACTTACACAAATATAAGGAATTATCAGGAAATCTTTTTACCTTTTTGTCATGACTAATCTCGCAGTTGACTTATAACTGAACAAACATCAGAAAATGTAATGTCATCCTTAAAATGCACATTTTTTCTTTGGTGGGATTGTGTGACTTTCTTTAATAGTCACTGAGATGCTTACCACATAAGTTAGAAAAGTTGGTTCTTCAGATAGTTTATGACTAGAACAAATAATTCTACTCATATTAGTGAGTAAGAGTCCCATTTTTCCAACTGAGAATTACATGTACTCCTGCTTGGGAAGAGATGGGCTTCCTCTGTGAGGAAGCTTCATTATCAGTTCAGTTCAGTTCATTCGTTCAGTTGTGTCCGACTCTTTGCAACCCCATGAATCGCAGCATGCCAGGCCTCCCTGTCCATCACCATCTCCTGGAGTTCACTCAGACTCATGTCCATCGAGTCCATGATGTCATCCAGCCATCTCATCCTCTGTCATCCCCTTTTCCTCCAGCCCCCAATCACTCCCAGCATCTGAGTCTTTTCCAATGAGTCAACTCTTCGCATGAGGTGGCCAAAGTACTGGAGTTTCAGCTTTAGCATCATTCCTTCCCAAGAACACCCAGGGCTGATCTCTTTCAGAATGGACTGGTTGGATCTCCTTGCAGTCCAAGGGACTCTCAAGAGTCTTCTCTAACACCACAGTTCAAAAGCATCAATTCTTTGGCACTCAGCTCTCTTCACAGTCCAATTCTCACATCCATACATGACCACTGGAAAAACCATAGC